>PVKM010026157.1:0-19511 GCA_004027735.1 Carollia perspicillata | reverse complement strand
TCTGGGGAATGACAGATGGAGGTGATGGGAGAATGATCAGATCCAGGGAAGAGAGAGGGCTCTTAGAACCGGGCACTGATTTCTTAGGAATTCATCTACTTTCTCTCTTCAGCCACTCCTCTGACCCCTCCTGTTTTTCAGGTTGACCAAAAGCAGCTTCCAAGCTGTCCCAGCAACACATTCTGCCAGTGACCCTTCCCCTTCCCCCTGCTCTCCATCAGGAGTTCCTCAAGTCTGTTTCTCCTCCCACTGATACCCAGCAGGAACAAGTGAAGCAGTCAACTTCACTGCCTGTCCCATGCCAGAAGGTGTCCTCTGAGTTGCCAAGGGAGACCCTCTTGGAACATGGGGAGAAGCACACAACTCCTGTGAAAGGGGTACCTGAGCAAGACTGTGAGCCACAGCCCCAGAAGCTGCAGCAACAGGAACAGCACCTGGAACAGCAGCAGCAAGAGTCACAGAAGCAGGAACTGTATCTGGAACAGCATCTGAAACAAAAACAGGAACTGCATCTGGAACCACATCTGAAACAAAGGCAGCAACAAGACTCACAGGAGCAGGAACTGCACCCAGAACAGCATCTGAAACAGCTAGACCAATGTGAGCAGGAAGTGAAGCAGCATCAACAGGAACAGCATGAGGACCAAGAAGCAGAAAACTTGGAGCAGCAGCTGGAGAAGGACAAAGCACAAAGGGAGCAGCAGCTAAAGGAACAACTGGAACAGGAGAAGAAAATCCTGGACCAGCAACTGGATCAAGAGCTAGCAAAGAGAGATGAGCAATTAGAAAAGAAAGAAGAGCAGCTGTTGGAGCACCTGGGGCAGGGCCAGCTAGAAGCAACAAAGCAGAAGAAGGGGCAGTTGGAGCAACCCACATTGGTCCCAGTTCCTAGCCAGGTCCAAGAGACCCACCCAGTCCAGCCACTGCAGGGAGAAGTCTTGCCCCCTACAGAGGACCAGCAGAAGAAACAGGAGGTGTAGTGGCCTCCCAAACATAAATAACCACTTCCAGTGTCCCAGAGGCCCTCAGGCTATCCCATACAAGTGAAGAGAAAGCTGACAGTAGCCTCACTTACCTCAGGTCTCCCAGTCTGGATGGCCCACCTTATCTGTGAATTTGCCTGACCCTGCTTTTCTGCATGTCTTCGTGATAGTGTGGTGGGGGATGGTATTGCCCAGTACCTACTCCTGATGACTCCGATTCCACTGAATCCCAACCTCAGGTGGACAGAGCCTCTTCCTGAGGACAGTTACTTCAGTAACTCTGACTTCATCCCCAGTATTATAGCTGAATCTCTGAGCATGTATAATGATATAGAATAAATCCTGGAAGTCCTAAAATCCTGTATTCTCTTTGGCTTATGTTCCTTTGTATCTCACCATATGAAAACTCATGTGTGGGTCAATGGTTGCAATGGATTCTCTTGGCCAACTCCCAAAGGGGGACAGACATCTTGACTTCACTTTACGTCCACTCCCTAAGCTATCCAATATTTTTAATAGCTTCTAAAAATGAAACCAAACCAACACCAAACCAAAGCAAAAACAACTTTATCATGCATCTGAAAGCACACTTACAAGTCATGAAGGGGAGACAAGTTACTCTGGTTGCAGGGAAGGGGATCTAGCTGTCTCAGCCTTGCACTGCCTTACACACATGAAGCCCTATCTCAGTCCATGACCAAGGAAGGGCACAGGCAGGAAGTGGGAGCTCCCTCTGGGTTCTGGTCCCATCCTAGGTTTTCTCTCTGTAGAATGTCCTCCTGTTTTCCAAGAGTCTTGTGGACCGCCTACTTGATTAAGGAAGATTTCAGAAAAGCATTAAAAGCAGAATTGAGCAAGGTGGGGACAGAAAAGACTCTTGGGACTGGTCTCTGATGGGGAGTGTGACAGAATCACTAAAGAAAGGAAAGGTTGGGCCAACAGGAATCATGGAAGCCAAAATACTGGATAGGCAGGAAGAATACAAATCCAAGGTCATTGTAACCATTACCCTCCTCCCTCAACATTTCTGTAGCCTTTACTGCCATCAGTTGCTTCAGGACAAGGCACTCTCTCTTTCCTGGGGATAACCAGCCTTTAACTATTTAATGACATCCTCTCAGGCAGTTTGTCTCAAATTACCCAAAGCTATTTTACCATAGGCATGACAATATGTCAGGGACATCTTTATAGAGACTTCCATAGGCACCCAGCTAAATAGGTCTGAATGGCATCTAGCATCTACTCTCCCCTCCCAACTCCAGCAATACTCACTATCCTTCCTCCTTAGATATTCTCTCTCGGGGAATGATACTACGACGTGTGCATTCACCTAAACCAGGGACACTATCATCATTCCTCACTCCTCTTCTCTTCCTCCCTACCCCACACCAATGATCAAGTTTTTGCTATTCCTAGCACACCTCTCAAGCTCAGACTGCAATCATTTCTTACCAGCACTATTGCAATAGCCTTCAAGCTGGCTTTTTTTACCCCCTGGCAATCTATTCCATAATCTACTCCACCCATCACATAGAGGACAGGGTGTTCTACTTAAAATTCTAATCTAACCACATCCCTCCTTAGGTTAACACTTGTCGGTGCCTCTCATTACTTAGAGAATGAGGATGCAGACTCAAGATCTCATAACAGGGCAACAGTTAAGAGGAAGTCTGGGTAGAATTCAGGGGTGGCAGAAATTAGGGGCAGAGGCAGAAGTAATTAGAAACACCTAAAATATGTAAAAAATTATTTTGAAGTATTAGGTTATGATTTTTTAACAACCTGATATTTTAGAAGAGTTTTTGGATTTATGGAAATGTCAAGAATAGTGCAGAGACTTCCCATACATTCCATACCCAGTTTCCCTTATCATCTTACATTAGTATGGTACATTTATTATATCAATTACCAAAACGATATTGATACCTTATTGTTAATTAAAGTACATGGTTTATTCTGCGTTTCTCAATTAGTTTTTACCTAATGCCTCTTTCTGTTCCAGGAGCCCACACATCACACTACATTTAGTTGCTGTGTCTCCCTGGGCTCCTCTTGACTCTGACAGTTTCTCAGACTTTTCTTTTTTTGATGACATTGACAGGTCTGAGCAGTCCCGGTCAGTATTTTTTAGACTATTCCTCAGTTTGGTTTGTCTGATGTTTTTCTCATGATTAGACTGGAGTTATGGGTTTTTAGGATTAAGAATACAGAGGTAAAACACAATTTTAAATATTATATGCATGTTTTGTACATACTACTGATGTGATTTATCACCTTGATGACCTGGATGTGAAACCTGCATGTGTCAGGTTTCTCCACTGTAAAGTTACTCTCCTCATCCCCGCTGCAACATCCCACCTTACTACACTGCACTCTTTGGAGCAAAGTCACTATGAAAAGCCCATAATTAACAAGTGGGGAGCTAAGCTCCCCATCTTTGAGGGTGAAGTATTTATTTCCTTTTTATTCTGGTTTCAATTAAGATGTTGAATAGGAATGCTGAGAGCACACATGGTTGTCCTGTTCTTTTCTTTTATTTATTGATTATGCTATTATAGTTGTCACATTTTTTTCTCTCCTTTATTTCCCTCCTCCCTGTACCCTCCCTACCACCAGCATTTCTCCACCTTACTTCATGTCCATGGGTCATACATATATAAGTTTTTTGTCTTCTCCATTTCCCATATTATTCATAACCTCCCCCTGTCTATTTTGTACCTACCATTTATGTTTGTTTTCTTTAACAATAATTTTTATGTTTTAAATATATTTTATTGATTATGCTATTACAGTTGTTCCATTTTCCCCCTCCACTCCCCTCCACCCTGCACACCCCCTCCCACCCACATTCCCCCCTTTATTTCATGCCCATGTATCATATATATAAGTTCTTTAGCTTCTACATTTCCTATACTATTCTTACCCTCCCCCTTCCTATTTTCTACCTACCATCTATGCTACTTACTCTCTGTACCTTTTCCCCCTTTCTCCCCCTCCCACTCCCCTTTGATAACCTTCCATGTGATCTCCATTCCTGTGGTTCTCTTCCTATTCTAGTCATTTGCTCAGTTTGCTTTTGTTCTTATTTGTGGTATGGTTGTTAATGATTGTGTTTGCTGTCATTTTACTGATCATATTTTTATCTTTTTCTTAGCACTTTTTAACATTTCATAGAATAAGGGCTTGGTGATGATGAACTCATTTAACTTGACCTTATCTGAGAAGCACTTTATCTGCCCTTCCATTCTAAATAAAAGCTTTACTGGATAGAACAATCTTGGATGTAGGTCCTGGCCTTTCATGACTTGGAATACTTCTTTCCAGCCCCTTCTTGCCTGTAAGGTCTGTTTTGAGAAATCAGCTGATAGTCATATGGGAACTCCTTTGTAGGTAACTGCCTCCTTCTCTCTTGCTACTTCTAGGATTCTCTCCTTAATTTTAACCTTGGGTAATGTAATTAGGGTGTGCCTTGGTGTGTTCCTCCTTGGGTCCAACTTCTTTGGGACTCTCTGAGTTTCCTGGACTTCCTGGAAGTCTATTTTCTTTGCCAGATTGGGGAAGGTTTTATCCTTTATTATTTGTTCAAATAAGTCTTCAATTTCTTGCTCTTCCTCTTCTCCTTCTGGTTCCCATATAATTCAAATGTTGGAACATTTAAAGATGTCCTGGAGGTTCCTAAGCCTCTCCTCATTTTGTTGAATTCTTGTTTCTTTATTCTGTTCTGGTTGGATGTTTCTTTCTTTTTTCTGGCCCATACTGTTGATTTGAGTACCGGTTTCCTTCCTGTCACTGTTGGTTCCCTATACATTTTCCTTTATTTCACTTAGCATAGCCTTCATTTTTTCATCTAATTTGCAACCAAATTCAACCAATTCTGTGAGCATCCTGATTACCAGTGTTTTGAACTGGGCATCTGATACTTTGGCTATCTCTTTATCACTTAATTGTATTTTTTCTGGAGCTTTGATTATTCTTTCATTTGGGCACCTGTCTGTCTTGATGCACCTGTTACATAGTGGGGGCAGAGCCTTGGGTGTTCACCAGGGCAGGGTAACCCATGTCACTGGGTTGTGACACTGTATGTGAGGGAGGGGTCCAAGAGGAAACAATGGCACTCGCCCTGCTTTCTGTCACATTTCAGTCACTTCCCCCACTTTTCACAAGCAAATTGGGTCCTTCTGGTGCTGATTCCTATGTGGTTGTGTTTGTGTATGTTCTAGGACCCTGTGGGTCTCTCCAACAAACTTTCCTGTGAGGTTGGGAGTTTCTCTGGCTGCCTCAATTCCCACAGGTGTTTCCAGTCAGTGGTTTGAGGCTTTACTTCCCCATGCTGGGGCTTTGGGTTACACAGTCCATCTGGCTCCCCAGTCGTTTCCCCTGGTTTATCTGCATGTGAATGTGGGACTGCCCAGTCTGCAATCTGCTGCCTCATGGGTCCACCCACTGCAGCTTTGCAAGCCCCGCTCCACAATCTGTCGCCTTGCCAAGAGTCCTCTCTGCCTGGCTGTCTGTCTCCACCCATCCTACCAGTCTGGATGAAATTGTCTTCTTTAACTCCTTGGTTGTTGGACTTCCATACAGTTTGATTTTCTGTCATTTCTGGTTGTTTTTTGTTTTTAAATTGTTGTTGTGCTTCTTCCAGTTGTGCGAGGAGGCACAGTGTGTCTATCTACACCTCCATCTTGGCTGGAAGTCCTCACTTTTCATTTTTAAAGCATCAGTAGCATTTGGAAACAATCAATCAATTCCACTGTCCTTATGGTTACCATTTTCTCCATATATTTCAAATATCAAAGACATTGTACAATCCAGTGCAGCACCCTCCACTCTAGCTTGCTCCAATTCACCATAAAAGATAATAATGACAACGCTACAACATGCCAAGGGTTGTCTACACTCTACTTACCACTAGTAAGGAGGTTCTTGTTTTCTTCCAGCCAGTGAGTAAGCCAACTCCAAAACCCTACCACAGGAACCAGTGTCTTAGAACCACAGCTGGTACCAATTTTCATTGTTTGTGTCCCCCAGAAGCACTCCCTGAGATGAGGCTTTGTTTGGAAGTGATTTATTAAGACAGGGTTACCAAGAAACACTGGGGTGGAAGAGAAACCATGCAGGTATGTGGTTTTGGCAAAGAACTATGGAGAACTGCTTCAACCTGGTCCAGCAAGATAACTCTAGTGTTAAAGAAGCCTTAGAGCCTTAGATCTGTACTGAGCTAGGCTTTCATATTCCCATGCCTGTAAGTTATTGGCTAAGGGCCACTCAAAGGAGACAGAACACTAGGCTTTCTGCATGTGAGGACAGAGCAGATTTCATTGCTCAAGGGCAGTCATTTGAAGAAGCATCAGAGTATGAACAAATAGAGGCACAATGATACCCTGCGGACACCATCAACAAAATCCAGAGTATGAAAAATTCTATATGACAAATAGCATGGTCCCTTAAACAAAAAATTCCAAGAAGATCAACAATGGACAGAGAATATACAGATTAAAATATTTGATAGACATATTAACCAGTAAAAATGTACCTGCCTTATTTTGATCTCAATTTAAATAAATTAGTAGAAAATTAATGGCTTCTATAAGACAACAAGAAATGTGAACACTGAATAGGTATTTTGTAGTGTAAAGATTTGAGGGGTATTTTTTAAGTGTGATAATATTTAACATAACTACTGGAAAAGAGTCCTTAACTTAGAGACATTTACAAATGAAATGACGTAAGTCTGGAATTTTCTTTAAAAAACACTGGAGGGATCCATGGTCATGTGGCTCAGTTGGTTGGACCATTGATCCATACACCAAAAGGTTGCGGGTTCAATCCCCTCTCATGGCACATACCTAGGTTGCAAGTTTCATCCCCATTCAGCATGTGTACAGGAGGCAAACAATTGATATTTCTCTCTCACATTAATGTTTCTCTCTTTTACTCTCTCTCTTTAAAATTAATAAACATATCTTTAGGTGAGGATTTAAACAAATTGGAGGGGACCAATGACTGGAGATAAAATGAAATAAGATTGACCATAATTTGATAATTATTAAACTGGGTGACATACATAGCATTTATTCTACTATTCTGTTCCTTTTAGTATATGTTTAAATTCCAAAAAAATAATAAAATTATTTTTATTAAAACACTAATATATACAATATAGATATTATGTTCTTTTAAACTAGTTAAATGTATAGTAAAAAATTTAGGTTTCAACTTAGAAATGTAAAGAACAGTGTAGACCTTTCCAAACATTGCATAGAAATATCTTCACTCAGTTCCCCCAAAGAAGCATAATATGAGGCAAAAGAACACATACAAATAAGTCACTTATTTTGAGAGAGGACCCCAAGTAGGAGGATTCAAGGGGATTAGAAGGAATAAAACAAGACAAGAGAGAAAGTCAACCTAAGGGTGTGTTCTTGAGCTGGGTGTTACTTTGGGCACCTGGGGCTATCTTTCAGATCACTCATCTTCAGCCTTCCATATTTCTGTAAAAACTTTTAAATCCTGAATCCTCTTTCATTTTGTTGCTTTTACTGTATATTCCATGAGTTCTGATATGTGGTGTTCATGTTACTGTTTAGTTCTAAGTATTTTCTCATTTCCTCCAGATTGTCATGTCCAGTAGTAGAAGTTATTGTAATGTCACAATATCTCATACAGGAAAGACCATCTTGGCCCATATCCCTCAGAAATAAATATCTGGAACAATCTACAGGGTAACAAGAACAATAACAATCACAATAAACACAACAACAATCAGGTGAGGCACCCGTGTGGAGGTTAAATTGATGCACGTTGTAGTCAGACAGTTGGGACTGAACCCAGCTGCACTATTTACATTCTGTCTGATCATGGGCAAGTTATGTAATATGTCTGTCCTCTTTCTTCATGGTTTTCCTAAACTATTCAGGCTGCTATAACAGAAATACCATAGACTGAGTGGCTTGAATATTTATTTCTCACAGTTTTGGAGTTTGGGAAGTTCAAGATCAAGGTGCTGGCAGATTTGTTGTCTGGTGACCTGCTTCCTGGTTCACACACTGCTGTCTTGTTACTGTACCCTCACATGGAGGAAGGGAGAAGGGAGGTCCAACCTCCTCAGATTGGGTGCTAAGATCTCAACAAAGAATCAGAATAAGATCTCAACATAGAATCAGGGGAGACAGACAAAAACATGTAGTCCATGACAATGGTTAAAACGCAGACAGAAATACTGACATTGCTCTTAACATTGGTTTGGTTATGCAATAATATTTGCAAAGTGCTTGGCACAGGGTCTAGCTCACAGAAAGAACTCAGCAAGTAAAGGAAGAATTCATGTGGCCCCTTTGGAATTTCAGAAGCTCCCTTTACTTCCCATGTTGCTTTTGGTTCACATCCCTAATTGGCCCATTACAATAGGCTTGATTTCTGTCTTATGTGCCTGTGTTGTTCAAAGTATTTTGCATTTTTGAACCCATTTAATCCTAAAGACATGAAACATAGTAAAGGTATACAAGAAGCACCAGGAAATCCTGGCTTATTTTGATCAGCCAATTGGCTAAAGTGAACTCGCTGTTAGGGAGTGAGAAAGCCTTCCCAAAAGGACTACAGTGATTAGCTCCTGGCTTATGAGTTTTGGGAATTTTCCTAGTATGAAGGAATGAGAGTACAATTCAAGCAAGAGGAATCTACAGTGGGTGGCTCACCATCACACAGGCTAGCCAAGAGAAAGAACACCCAAGATGGTCTGCCAGTCTTCCAGGGTCTGTGGTCTCTTGTTCCCCTCTAGTGTCCAGATTCAGAAGTGCAGGACTGGAAGTGATGGGCTCCACTCAAGGAAGTTCAAAAAAACAAATCTTGGGTGTCCAGGCCCCACGTGAGACACTGCCATGGAAACAGTGATGAGTAGGGTACTTCATGTCGTGAAGGAATCAGAGTGAGCAGAGGTATAAAACAATGCACAAGCTACTCTACTAACAATTACAGTCACCATTATTGAATGTTGGCCATACATCAGTCACGGTGTCAGAGGCTGTGACACAACAACCCCATGATGTAAGTGCAGTTATCCTCCTTACCTTAGAGACACGCAGACTGAGGTTCAGAGAGGACAAGTCATGTACCTAAGGTCACTCAGCTACATTTAAACACAGATACGTCTGAATCCAGAACCCATGTTCATGCAATGGGAGATCTCACAGAGGGTTCAAAGACTCTTAGAGTGTCTTCTTGAAGGAGATGACATATGGTCTAGGTTTTGAAGGATGAGTACCAACAATGGATACCTAAAAGAGGTGGAGCAGGGTCCCAGTGGGAGGAACCTGAATGAAAGAATAGATGGAGAAGCAGCATAGGCGTGAATGGAGGAAGTGATTCAGTTTGGCTGGAGTGTGGGAAGCGGAAAGGCAAAATGGAAATACCAGCTGACCTTGATACCATGTTCTGTGTTCTTCCCACCATGTTTTTCCTTAAGCCCCTGCTTTAGGTATGAGGTGACTAAAAATGAAATAAGAAGGGTGATTTTCAACCCACATTGGAGCACAGAACCCACCAGCTCCATTTGATTCTTACTGAACAACCAGGATTCTTACTGAGCAGCCAGGAGCTCTGGATGAAGGCCAAACTAAGGAGTACCGTAGGGCTAGCCTGAGATGGTATTTCTGCCTGGGAGAGGGTGTGAGGAGAAGATTCTTTCAACAAAAGGCTACTTGGTACAGTGACCTCTCTCCTCTGAATCTCAAATGGGAGTGCGCCATCTAATAAGGTCAGATGTGCTCAGATGGACAGAGAACTTACTTTTATAACTGAGGCACAGTTCTCGAAAAGCTGTGAAGTACAATATACTTCAAAAGACACTTACACTTGGCATTTATAAGTGTATGACTTCTACCTTACTAAATTTAAAATTAAAAAAATAGAATAAAAATATGCTTTCTGGGTTTTGATAGAAATCCAAGATAAGGAGGCAGGTAGGACCCTCCACCCACACCTTGGCTCTGCCCACCTTCTAAGAGCAGTCATAGTGACCTCCATAAGCAAACCTCAGATACAGTCACTATCAGCTCAGACCCTTCCACAACCCTACAACCCAAGGAGCTCAGCCCCTGTCTGGCTCCCTGAACCCACCTGCTCTAGTCATACGATACTCACTGAACACAGCAAGACTAGCCTCGTCTCAGGGCCTTTGCACTTGCTCTTGCTCTTGCTGACTCCATCCACAGACCTTTGCTTGACCTTGCCATCATCCAGGCTCAGCTCCCATGTCTTTGGCTCAGAGAGGCCTTCCCTAACCACGTTAGTTAACAATCACTGTGTTATAATATTTCATAGCCCTCATGACTTAATTAATACTATGTTATTCACTGATTTGTTTCTTGGTTGTGTATGTGCTTATCATCTTTCTTTCTCCCCGTGATGGAAGAACCTGTGTGGTCTTTATTATGCCCTGTTTGCTCTATGCCTAGAAAGTGGCCAGTGCATGGAAGGGACTCAATAAATATTTGTTGCTGCAGACACACTGACTCTCCACAACCAGTTCTCCATGTATGGGTTATTCTAGGTGATTCCTGCCCTTTGCCATCTGATTCAAAGATCTTTGAGGTATAGCAAGACCAGGCCTTCATGAGCCTAAAAATTAGTCAGTGCCTTGGACTACCATATCTTTTGGACTATAAGATACACACACCCCCAAGTTTGGGAGGAATGATGGTTGTTAATGCTGCTGTTGAGTTCTGTTTACATTTACATTGGTGAAATATTATGTTATTTATGTTATTAAATATTTTACCACATTTTTTCCTTTGATTTTTTTTCTATTGTCCTCCTCTAAAAACTAGGTGCATCTTATGGTCCAAAAAATACAGTGATTTCTGGACTTCCTCTCCAGATGCCCAGTCCTTAGGCTCTTTTGGACTTTTGTTAGAATGAAGGTGGTGTGATGAAATGCTTTGCTAGACAGGTAGGAGCAAAGGGGTGAGGAGGGAACACTTCTCTAAACCAGAGGGTTGGGTAAAGTTATCTCTCAATCAGGAAACCTCTACAATAAAAGGAAGGGTGTCCGTGACCTCAGCTCACCATGAGCACATTGAGAAAACAATACTGAGCAGAGTTTACCTCTGCAGGAAGCCTTTAACAATGTCTCTCAGCTGGTTTATGGCCTCCTCAACCTGCTACAACAACCTCTAAATAGCTCTACCAAGCACTTTTTAGATATATTAAATGACTTTAGATATATTAAATCTAATTATATATTTAATATATAGTGTGTTACTAGCTCTAGGTTCTGAGAGCTTACAGAGCAGAAGCTATTTCTCATTGATCTCTGAATCCTCAGTGTCTGGAACACCGTTGGTGTGCACTAAATGTTGAATGGATATATCTTTAAGGGGTGACAGTGATTTCTCTGAGCTGTGAGGACAAGTTCCTAAGCAGCTTCACAGCAATAGGAGGACCCCAGAGAGGCAAATCTGGGACTTACATCGTGAAGATACCATTTGATTTATACCTTTCCCTGAGGAGAAATGGACATATCTATAAACACAAAAGATCTTCACACACCTAAGTCTACAGGTATGTGTATGTTGGGGGGGGGGGAGTTGTTTTGTATTTGCATCTTTTTGGATAGAGGGTGAGAAAGTTGTCACCTACATGAGTATCTCCCTTAACTTAACCTCCCATAGCCTGCTGGGACCATTCATTCAAGAAATACTTATTGGATTTAGCTCCACATTCATTTGAACTTGCTAGTTGGCAAACTTGGAAAATTGGTATTTGGTTGCTTTGGTCCTAAAGACTGCTATTTAATCATCCCCAAAGCTAAAATTCTCTTAGCCACTGGTTTCATCCATGGCATAGCTTAGTTTCAATTCCTGGAACATTTACAGGGATCTTGTTATGTGCCTCGCTCCATGCCAATCTTGAAGGAAAACATTCATGGCTCTGTCCTCCAGAGTTTTGCACTATTGGAACTAAATCATATACCCAAATATCTCAAGAATCTAGAGGAACATTCTACATATCCTAGTGGATGGAGGAAAGGCTATGGAAGTGAGAAGAGTGTCTTCCTTTGGGCACAGAGGACATATTTCTAGGAGTGAGAATACTTCATAAAGAAAATACATTTAAATTTTATATTTTAAGGATATTTCTTTTCTTTCCTGCTCCATATGGGCCACTCAAGATATCAGAAGCTACTTATTTAAAATGGAGATAGCTGACTTCTTGTTACATGTTCTGGTATTCAGCCCTCTCTCTGGGGTTGTCTAAGCTTCATTTCCAAGAGAACAAACTTGTTTCTGAAGTTGGCTTTGACCTCCATGCCAGACAGCACTTTCATTCTCTTTCCACTCCAGCTCTGGCCTCCACTGTTTCTAAGAATCTTCTATCATGTGCCTGTGTAGCCTCCAAGTCCACTGCTTGCGTCCTTCCCCAACTGGACCACTGTCTGAATAACCCACCCCCAAGTTTTCCATCACCACTAGGGCCTTCTTATTGCCCCCATGAGATCCTCAACCCTAAGTCAGCCCTAAAGTGCAACCCTACTGACCTGCTTTCTGGACCCACAGTGGTGGTGAGGAAATGCAGAGGCATGGGCCTGGCGACCCCCCAGTCCATTCAGCTCAATTAACTACAGTTCTAGTCTTCTCTCCCATGCAGATTCTTGAGATCTTGTCCTCTCCTCAAGGTCTTATTTCTCTTTACATAGCCTGACTCTCAGTGGAAACTAGGATTGTCTGTTTACATAAAAATTAAGCTCCCCTTTTATTCCCTTTTATTTTTTCCAGCTAGACCCTGAGCAACTTGAGGACAGAATCATTATACAGTGCTTCCATTCAGGATGGTACCCAACCTTGTGCTGAGCTGCATGGTAGGTGCCCAGCAGACACCTGGGGTTTATTTTCCTCATCTATACTTCCTTCAGAGAGAGATCCTTACTCAGAGGGTGTAGGGGGGTGTGCTCTGTGTGTGTGTAGCATAGGATGTAGAGAGAGATCCACCCTCATGGAACCTTGGCACAGCTTAGAATTCCAGGCACAAAGTCTAGTCTCTCTGCCCTGAAGCAAACATGATACTTGCTTGTCTGGGTTCCACACACCCACTTGCTGGTATTATCCAAGCTGAAGGGTGTGAATGGAAAAGGAGGAGGAGGCAGGGATGGGGTTCTTCACTGTCTCCATCTACTCAGGCCCAACCTCACTGCTGAGAGCAGAGGGAAGTTAGCCAGAAGCTAGGGGTCGTGGGTGTGAGGCTCCTGGGACCCACACTTGGGATGTTGTCCTCCATACTATGGGGTGTCACCTTGTCTCATGCCCATAACTGGTGGCAGACCAGGACTCAGCCCCTTTGGCTGATACTTTGCACTGAAAGTGGAACTATATTTAAAACTGCCTATTTAGGTCCTGGCTGGTGTAGTTCAGTGGATTGAGTGTGGGCCTGTGAAACAAAGTGTCTCTGGTTCAATTTCCAGTCAGGGCACATGCCTGGGTTGCAGGGCAGGTCCCCAGTTGGGGGCATGCAAGAGGCAACCACACATTAATGTTTCTCTCCCTCCCTTTCCCCCTCCCTTCCCCTCTCTCTAAAAATAAATAAATTTTTAAAAACTGCCTATTTAATGCATTTCTCTTTAGATTTGTTAAGAACCAAAGAGTGATCCTATATTTTCACATTGTAAGGGTGCATTTCAGATAGACAAACAGTCATATGTTTATAGATTTCCATATATCTGTAGCTAAAATAGGTAAGGCCAACTTTGGAATATTCTCCATTGCATTTGGAACACAATATTTTTGAAACCTGCATATAATTGGACACCTTTAGGGCCTGGTTTAAGAGTACAATTACATTCAAAGAAGTACCTTAAAAAGCAATGAAATAGTTTACATAAGGTCACCAGAAGAACATCAAGGGAAGTTTCCATTAACATTCAGAGCAAAATTTCTCAGAATTACATTTATACATCTACATATACTTAGATGGATTACATATCAGAGACAGAAATTGTGCTGCTCCAAAAACAACAAAAAAAAGCAAAACAAAATACTCTTCCTTCCTTCCTCAAACTGCATAAAAATTCTGCCAGCACCCACACACTCAGTGTGTCTACACTCTCATTTCTCTTCCTCTCTCTTCTGTGGCTCAGTTCTTCACTGTGGAGACCCACTTAGCATTTGTTTTCTTTAGTTTTGTTTTAGTTTTTCTCTCTTGCCCATTTCCCAGACTCTGACCCATATAGGAAGACAAGGAGGAGCTCTCCATCTGGAGAAACCAGATGGTTTGTAGCCACTTATCAAATCTTCCCTTTAATCTTCACAAAATCTGAATCTTCGAGTGCCTGTGGTCATTTTGGTGCTACTTTGGAAACTGACATCTCCAGCTCAGTCACCCCTTCCAGGCCAGAGAAGGTACAAGCAGGTGTTGTGGCTTGTAGACCTGGACTTTCCAGGCCAGTGGGTGTCCTTCTTCCTCAGTCACTGGAGCTTGGCAGAATGTCCTCTTTGTTAGGGAATGGGATATCTCACAAGTACCTTTAAAAATACTTCTGGGAGAAGGAAAGTACATCTTGCCTGTCACTTGTTTCTGCCCTCACCCTTGCACACACAGGTGTGAACATGCTGATGCCTCTGACCTCCATCCTGAACTTTCTTATGTATGTTAGAGGGGACTCACTGGAAGGTTAGTTGCCTCCTTTAAGAGAATCAAGAATAGAGCCAGACTAGATGACAACTGTCCTCTCCCTAAGTGACAGGAGATAAAACCAAAGGTCCTGAAGTCCCATTCAGAGATTTTGGTCTGAACAAAGGTAATCCTCAAGTTCTCTGCACCTGTCTCTAACCCTTGTGTCTGTAACACAGGGAGAGGGGAATGAACCATAACTATCTAGAGGGAAAAGCTTATGGAGAAACAGGATGCTCATCTAGCTCCAACTACCACTGAGTTTGCTTGTTCCTCTGACTTATCCCCTAACCAGAAAGGGGCAGGTGGGTGACACCAATTCCTGTCAGAAAGACCATGTGAGCAAAGACTTCACAATGACAAAGAGCAGTTGTGCCAGGAACTACCAGCAGGTCCTTTTCGGTGGGACAGAAGCATGAACCAGGGAGTGATGAGAGCAAGTTGGGAGGCAGGAGGGCCATCGTATCAGAATTTAGTCTCTGTCCTGCAGGTAGTAGAAATGAGGGACCTTCAGGAATTCTATGTGGGAGGATGGCATGAGCTTATTTACATTTAAAATGTGTTTATTACATTTATACTATGGAATACTACTCAACCGTATAAAAAAGGAGGAAATCTTACCTTTTGTGATAGTATAGATGGACCTGAAGAGCATTATGCTAACTGAAATAGACCAATCAGAGAAAGACAAATGCCATATGATCTCACTTATATGTGGGTTCTAACAAACAAAATAATTTAACAAACAAAACAGAAGCAGAAGCATAGACACAGAACATACCAGCACTGTCAGAGGAGGGGGGTGTCAAGGGGCTAGGTAAAAAAAGGTGAAAGGATAAAAATATACATATATATAAACATAAACACAGACAACTGTATGGTGGTAGCCAGAAGGAAAGAGGGGGTGGGGGGAAGTGGAAGAGGGAAAAGGAGGGATAAATGGGAATAAAAGAGACTTGACTTTGAGCGATGGGCGTACAACGCAGCATGCAGATGATGTTTTGTTGAGTTGTACACTTGAAACTGACATGGTTTTGTTAACCAATGTCACCCAAATAAACTCAATGAAAAATAAAATAAGTAAAATGTGTTTATTTAAAATTGTTTGACATAATTTCAGATTTACACAAAAGAATCAAAAACAGTACAAAGAATTTCTGGATAAGCTTAATGCAGATTCATCCAGATTGATCTATCTATCTATCTATCTATCTCTCCCCCTTCTCTGTATTTAAATATATAAAGACATAGAAATACATGTATGTTCAGGTAAAAGAAAATAAAACATAGACAAGTAGATACAAATATATATATGATCTATACATATTTTATATAGATATAAAACTGGGGTGTGTCTATTTATATTATATGTATATATGTTTGTATTTGTGCGTGCGTACATATGTGCATATATGTGTACATGCCATTTCTATATATCGGTATCTATATGTGTGTATATGCATATAGATCTATAGATCTGTATCTGTTTATCTGTTTTTTTCTTATTCCTGAACACTTTGAGAGCAAATTGCAGATGTGATTCCCTTTGCTCCTAAATACTTCCGTGTAGATTTCCTAAAAACAAAAAATGTTCTTACGTTTGCCTTTTTAAATTATCCTTTTGGTTTCTGTCTAGAAGATGGTTTGCAGCTAGAAAGATTGTGGACTGGGAAATGGGTGAGATCATTTTGGCAGTCCAGGCAAGAGCTGATGAAGGCAGCTTCCTAAAGTCTAATACATTATGTGTGGTATACATTACACATCTAGATGATACATTGGTGGGGCATGGTGAACAGTGAAATGTAGTTAGAGGTGGTGCCAGGTTTCTGGTCAGATCTGCTGGGCAGGGGGTAGCTGGTGGAGCTGTCCACTGAAATGGGGCATGAGTAGCAGGAGGGATGGCAAGTTCGGTTCTGGGCATGTTGAGACCAATGTGCCTTTGAGGTACCCAGATGGAGATATTTAGGAGGCAAGTAGATACACCAAATCTGAAGCACAAAGTAGAGGACTGGGCTGGAAACAGAGGTGTGCAAGTCATTCATGTAAAGGTGGCCATTAGAAGCATAGGAGCGAGATCTCTGAGGGAGACCAGAGGCCTGGAGGCAGATTTCTATGGAACCTCAACCCTTCAGGGACCTCATTCCACATCTTGGGGCTGTGCAGGACAAAGTTAAGTCATAATCTCCTGGGGCAGCAAGTATCTCTGGAAGTCCCTATTGTGACAATGAAACCACTGGTTATGCACATGGAAAAGCTAGGTGGCTGAGGAACCAGCTGTGGGAGCTTTGGAGGTGAATTACTCAATCCCACACCTGGAACTTCTAAGAGTCAAGAAGGGGATAGGTGGTTGGAAGGGGCTTATCCTTTCTGATCTGAGAGGCTGGATAAAGGCAAGAGAGACTGTCTCAGTGAAGTAACAGTACAGACCACAGTATGTCTCCCTGTGTCCTAGAAAGTCTAAGAAAAGACAGGGGTGGGATGTGGGTGCCAGTGAGCCTGGTCCTGCCACCATTGCCAAGGCCTGGCTTTGCGTGGGGTAGGGGGTGTAGGCAGGAGTGGAGAAGTCTCTCCCACTGAGATCTGGACATCAGCCAAACTCCAGTTTCATTTGTTTGTTTGAATTCTGTCTGGTTTTTTATCAGGTGCCCAGAGTTGGAATTCGAGTACATCTTCTGGCATTTTATAAAATGTGACCTCATGTTAGTCATTTGGAAAAATCACCTTTTCCAACTCACCTTTTCCATATCTGTTAGTGATGAGACTGGATGCACCATGTTAGTGGTACCCGGGGTTTGGGGATTTCACTAAAATAAAAATTATTTCTTTAAACAGTGCAATCAGTAAAGAGGGCCAACATTTTATTTTGCCAAGTAAGGGAAAGACCCTTTACAATTGCTATCCCTTCTATAAAGATCACTTTAAAAACAATGGCTCTAGGAAGAGTATAGTCTCAAAGAGCAAACAAAAGATAAGAACTTCCAAAGAAATAAAACTCAGCAACCTATACCAACTTCTATAAAATGTAGCAGCATTTTCCATTTCTTGGTGGCTTGTTGGGAATGTCATCAAGTGTTGACGGTCCTTGGACCAGGAATTGAGAATGTTTTCTCTAATTGCTGGGCTCCTTCTGGCTCTGGCACTTGTTAGTCTAGATGCTTTCTGTCCCCTGACGGAGTCCTGCTACCGGGAAGGAAAACTGGGAGACCTGGAGCTTTGGCTTATTGCAATTCTTTTCTAGTGCTCAGTACAAAACCTGGCACCAGCAGGGAAATCTTCCCTGTTCCATGCCCTCATCACTCCTTCCTATACCACCGCCTCCCCACCTTCATCTCTGCATCACCACTCTTGTCACATAGAATCATCAGGTTCTCCTGTATTTCTCCCTCCTCTTCAATCTTTTCAATCCTGCAGTCCTGTGAATTCTTGGTTCAAAATAATTTTTTAAAATATGTAAGGCTATATTAGAAGTGGGTATTCAATTACATATGATGAGTTTTGTCATGTGACTTTTGTATTTTTATTTTTTAATTGATTTTTAATTACAGGTGATATATAATATTATATTAGTTTCAGATATACAACAACATAGTGATTCAGCATTTATAAACCTTACAAAGTAATTACCACAGTAAGTCTAGCAACCATCTATCACCACACACAGTGATTATGATATCATTCACTCTATTCCCTGTGCTGCACACTACATCCCCATGACTTTTCTACAACTAGAAGTTTGTACTTCTTCATCCCTTTTCCCTTTTTCACCCTTTCTTCCAACACCCCACCCCTCTGGCAACCATCAGTTTGTTCTCTGTAACTAGGAATCTGTTTCTGTTTAGTTTTGTTTATTTGTTTTGTTCTCTAGACTCTAGATATAAGTAAAATCATATGGTATTCGGCTTTCCCTGTCTGATTTATTTCACTTAGCATAATGCCCTCTGGGTCCACCCACGTTATCACAGTTGGCAAGATTTCATTCTTTGTCATGGCTGATAGAGTAATATTCTATCACATATGTGTACCACATCTTTGTCCACTCATCTATCGATGAGCACCTGAGGTGCCTCCATATCTTGGCTGCTGCAGCGAACCAAAGTCATTCTTGACCCTGTGCTCTCCTTCCCATTTCTATCACTGCCATGTGAGGCCAGGTCCTTACCATTTGTCCTTTCCCAACTGATCACCCTGCCTCCATCCTACTCACCCTCACCCCTACTCTCAGCTCACTGTACCCACTGCTGCCAGCTAGTTTCTCCCTCGGCTCCCATTCCCTATGAGAGAATTATATTGCATTTACACCTGGAAAGGGCCTTCGGGATTATCACGTTTACCAAAGTAGGAAATCAGAGTTCCAGAGAGGAGAAGCCAGTCCAAAGGCACACATGTAATTGCTGTCAGATCCAGAGTATACCCAGGCCTTCTACATATAAGCCAATGCCTACCTATGTCCATATGCTAATCAATAGAATTTTTTAAATATATACAGTGTACCATAAAGGGTTACCTCTGCACTGTTTAAAGCCATAGCCCACATTTCCTTATTGAGCCTTACACCCTGCAGTTTCAACTTTCCTGGCTAGTCTGCCACACACAGGTTCTGGCCCCACTTCCACTGCCCACTGCCTACTAGCCCTGATCACCCACTACAGTCAGGCTGGTCTCTTTATTTCCCCCAAACACACATCAAACTTTCTCACTTCAAACATTTTCTCAGTTCATATTCTCTTGCCTGGAAAGTCCTCATTCATTCACAGACATTTATTTAGCTCTGAAACTGAGATAGAGCTGTGCTGAGTGCCAGGACACAAAGGAAGTCAGTGTTTCTGCCCTGATGAGCCCACAGTCTCAGGGCTTTCCCTGTCCTCCTGA
>PVKM010026156.1:0-19519 GCA_004027735.1 Carollia perspicillata | reverse complement strand
CTGCTTTACAGCCAGCCCCAGCCACTTGTCTGGTTGGCCCTTGCTCTTGCAAGTCATGATTTAGGAGTATTGACAACCGGAGTTAGCTCTTATGACACACAAATTCCTATTCTTTATATTATTAGATCTCTGGAATAAACAAGGTAGGTAGATTTATAGTGATGGATGGCATGTTATCTCATAACTCAAATGTTATCCTCTGCTGGCAAATATGCCATCTTAATGATACATAGTCATCTTTATTTTCAGCACACTTGATTATATTTAAAATGTACTCTCTTTTCAGTGTTGGACAGAACCCTCAAACTAACAACATTTAAAAATGATCGGAGATATTTAACACATTATTCTGTCACTCAGGTGACATATTCTGTGAAGATCACAGAACTGGGGGCACCGTTGACCTCCTAGTTTATTAGAATTCTAAAAATTCATTTTTAACTGGAAAACACCTACATTTAAACTTTTATACACACACATTCCACAAATTAAAAAAAAAAACCTTTCCTCGACCACTGAGATTCAACGATTATTGCAGTCTATGTTCATTAAATGAGTGAAAACAGAGATCACCACTAAAATAGAACTAAAATAAAGATATGGAAGACTACATTATGTATAGCACCAAAGAACAATTCATTTTCTTCTTGGCTTGAACACGTGTCTGTTCCCTCTCCCTCACACCAACCATTAAAAAATAGCTCACTTTATTTGTAATTGGCAATATTGTGAAAAAAGCCAAGGTGTATTTTATTGGGTTAATAGATAAACAAACTGTGGTACACTCAGACAACTGAATATTATTTGGCAATGAAATTAATGAGCTACTAAGTCTATAAAAGACATGGAGAAAACTTAATGCATATTACTGAAAGAAGCCAATCTGTAAAAGCTAAATGCTGTTTGATTCCCAGTATAGGACATCCTGGAAAATGCAAAACTATGGAGACATTAAAACATCAATGGTTGCCAGAGTTTCAGGGTAAGAGGACAAGGAGGGAGGGATGGAGCAGAGAGGATTTTTAAGGTAGTGAAACTGTTCTGTGTGAGATTTTAATGGTGGACTTGAGTCATTATACACTTGTCAAAATCTATGGAATATACAATTTCAATTGTGGACCCTGATGTTAACTGTGGACTATAGTTAATCATAGTGTATTAATATCGGTTCATAAGTTTTAACAAATGTACTGCCACAATACAAGATGTAATAATAGGGAAAATTGTGTGCTGGGGAGAAGAGTATATAAAGGAACTCTCTTTAATGTCTGCTCAATTGTTTTATAAACATAAAATGGCTCTAAGTAGAAGTCTCCTACTTATTTTTAAAGAAAGCTTATAAAATTGCAGCTACAGGATTGATGTACAAAGTGGGTGGGGTGGTGATAAACTCTTCAGAGTAACCAAATGAATAAAAACCAAGACAAAGAATGAAATCTAACACCCATAAGATGAGTATGAAAATTCTGTGGGCTCTGGATGGAGACTACAGTGTTTGAGTGTGAACGGTCACAAGAAACAAGTGTCTGTACCTACAAAGATATTTCTGAAACATCTGAGGTATTTCAAGGGGATGCCCGAAACACTTGGGGAAAAAACTTCTCATGGACCTGGAGACTCTCCATCATCAGGTTGGAGCAAAGCCAGTGAAATCCAAATTAATATAGTCAGAGCAAGGCCATCATTCCCCGAGGCTGTCGAGATCATGGGAACACTGACCATCCATTCATGAAACAATCATAGGTATTTATTATAATTTAAAGCCAATAGTTTCAAATGCCATCTACATCCATAGTGACTATGAGGGTGGATTTCAGGTTGAAAGGTGCCGGGACATTTCCAGGGACACAGGAAGACCATGGGCAGCAAGAGGGAGTTGAGTAAGGACACCCAAAATAAGGAGGGACCCCAAGCGTGCCAAGAGGGGATCAGTATCGCATTCTTATGGGGTTAAAATCTCTCCTTATCCATCTCCTTACAGGACTTTCTGAAGCTTTCCTTGGTTATTTCTGAGAATAATTGCTTTCTGTGCCCAAAATACACTAGGTTTCTGTGAAGTAAATTACCTTATTGTCACATGCCAGACAATGGGTAAAGAAAGCAGGAACATATGCACCAGCAGGAAAAATATGCAGGAATTGGGGAGCTCATGGCAGGCATTTAATAAGGTCTGAGTCCCACTGGGTCTTAAAATTTGTAACAATTTACCAATTTGGAGAACTGTCACTGAAAAAGAGAAAAAAAATGTTTTTGAGATTTCCAGCTACTGCTGCCAAATACAAGACAGGGCACTAACAATGTTATATTGTTATTCCAATATACTGATATTGTTGAAAAAATATCAGTTAGTTGGAGAAATAATAAAAGAAGACAAGAAAATAGATAAGCTATTAATTCCTGGCCCAAGTGGAATGATCAGTTGGATGATCAATTAGCCGTAGCCACACTCTGTTTACCGAAAAGCTCAATTTTCAGCAACTTCTATTTTGCATTAGCAAGTAACCGTGACTTTAAACTGTAAGAACCATCAGAGATTGGAAAATTGTGCATGAACTATGTAGTCTTTTCCTATACTTTTCTTTATTGTTTGCGTGCAGTCGTTGTATTTATCACACGTACAATGCTTTCCTGTGGATTGCTGATGTATGTGTGTGCTGTGTAACAAATTAAACACAAATTTAGCAATCTAAGGACACAATTTTATTGTATGGCTCTGGGGGTCAGAAGTCTACATGGGTCTCACTGAGCTAAGATTAAGGTGGCAGCAGGCTGTGGTTCTTCCTGCAGGACCTAAGGAGGAATCTGTGTCTTGCTTATCTGGGTGGTTAGCAGAATTCAATGCCTTGAAATAGGATTAAGGCCCTTTTTTCCTCCCTGGCTGTGAGCTGAAGGCTGTTTCCAGCCTCTAGGGGCCATCTGCCATCCTTGCCTCCTGGCCTCCATCCTCCATCTTCACAGCCAGCAATGGTGGGCTGAGCCCCTCTAATGCTTTAAGATTCTCCTATCTCTCCTCCTGCTGGTACTTCTGATAATTTTTCTGACTCCCTCTTCCACTTCTAAGGACACACATAATTGTATTGAGCCCACCCAGGCAATCCAGAATATTCTCTCTATTTTAAGATCTGCAGACTTGATTTTCTCTACAAAGCCCTTCTGTTAAATAACGTATTTGTAAATTCTAGTATTAGAACATGCACATCTGGGGACATTATTCATCCAGTCACATCTTTCAAATGAAAGCAGCATTAGTGTGGTCCATTTATGTCAAAATTCACACACCTGTCTTTGCACAGTCTTTGGGTTCTAGCTTATCTTTCAGAACTTTCTTCCTGCTCACAAGAAGCACTTACTCTCAGGATAACAGCAAAGATGAAGTGCTCTAACTCTGGCTAATGTTCCTGTCCTTAGTGATAGCTGCACAGAATCTAAATAGTCTCTTTCTCCTTTAGATTTTTCACAAACTAAAGGCAACCCCAAGCCCAACCTGGACATTTTTCTAACTTCCCTACCTATGGTCTCTTCATGGCTTTGGCAGAAAATTGTTGACTTGTCAGAACCTTTGTTTTTTCTGTGAAAGGGGCTTCTGCTTGTGGACATAGAACATACAAAGAAGCTTCAATGACCTGGAGGGATCACAAGTCTCCATTGCCAAATTGCTGACCACTTATTTATAAAAATCTTTCATGTACTTGTTCATGGAAAGAGCCATTTATACTATGAAGGAAGAACCTTTGATTTGTAAGGTCCTCACTACATTTTTCATACCCAGTTACTGTTAGTTAAGAGCAATTCCAGTGGCCCAAGGGTGTGGAGAAAACAGTAAATTGCTCATTTTCTGAAATGAATTGCAAATAGTATGCAATGGAGAGAACAAGGATAAAATTATAGATTGCTTATGTGCTTGGAGTTTACATGTTTATATAATCTAAACAAATCAAGGCCTTTTCTTTTAACTTAAAAGGGAGATAGATAAAAGCTTCCCTACTTCACCCAGTAAAGTGATGGGAATCAAGAGTTCAAAACAAGGCTGGAAGAATCTTGAGACCCATTATAAAAGGAATCAGGAGTCTTTAATAAGGAGAAATGCCAAAAATCAAAATCAGGGGGCTTATAACACACTTGAAAATAGAAAGTTCTATTAAGACAAGGGTATTTTAGATGTCACTCTTAAAAAGCCACAAGTTCAGATCCCTGCCTCCAAGGGAGAGCCCCCTGAAGTGGACAACTGGACAAAGTTTTGGAGCTGCAGCCCAGCACCATGTCCCACATCACCTTTTTCTCCACATGACCATATTGTAGGACAGGCACAATATTCTTACCTTGGAAAACACGCCTTTCCACGTCACATACACTCCTAGGTCTCTCTGAGATGAAGAAGATCAAATGACACATCACTGTTGGTCTATTCTTGCCAAAAACACAGAGTCTCAGTCTAACCATGAGGAAACATCAGGCAATTCCAAATTGAGAGAATTCTATGAAGTGCCTGACCAGTAAGGCCACACAAGATATGGAATAGTAGGTATTGCAAAGCAGCCTTGTGAATGCCTTATAGGGCAGGCATTTGGGATGCTGATGCCTCTGCTCCTACTACTCTTGTTTTTATCACAAGGATCTTGCCTTTCAGGAGCTGATAGGCCACTTTGGGAGAGATATCAATATAAAAGATTGTTAGATTGTATGTTACCAATATAAGTACTATGTAGTTCAAAGTAGAGGAAGGAGAAGCGACATTGAGCTGTTAGATTGGAAATGTGGGTTTGACATTGTTGGATGTACAGAAGCTTTTTGAAGGGAGGGGTTTGACCAAATTTGAGCTTGGTCAGAAGATGAATAGTAATGAGTCTGATGAAGAGCAAGTTTCTAAGAGATAAAAGAACAAGGCAGTCTAGAGGTGTCAAGGGCAGCTCCTGGCTCTGCAGCTGAACCATGTGAGTTCTCAGGACAGCAACATCTCCTAACTTGGTGTGTGACAGTAAGCAAGTGGGGTCATCTTTGAGTTAATAGTTTCTACCTTTGAGTCATGTATTAGTATCCTGTTTTTGCTACAACAAACCACCACATATTTAGTGGCTTAAAGCAACACACATTTATTATATTACATTTATGGAAGTCAACAGTTTAACCTGAGTGTTAAGGTGCTGAAATCAAGGTGTGTGGGCAAGACCAGATGTTTCTGGAGGTGCTTGAGGGGATCTATTCCTTGCTTCTTTCAGCTTCTAGAGGTAGTCCTCACACCTCAGCTCCTGGATGTATCACTCTTATCTCAGCCTCCATGTCCATTGCTGAGGCCTCCCCCCACTGATCCTCTTGCATCTTTTTTATAAGGAATTTTGTGGTTATATTTATGGTCCATTCAGATAATCCAGGACAATTGCAAGCAGTCAGGTAGAGGAGAATTTCAGAGGACCCCAAAGACAAGCCTTCTGAGTTAGACTTTCTACAATACAATAAGAAGCCAGCAGGGAGCAATTGAAAGAATTTTAAATAGGTGCCTGTTGTGAGGAAAGACAAGTTCAAGAGCAAATGAACATGAGGCTGTTTGTTTTGCAGATGTGCAGTGTCACTTGCCAGGAAGGACAGAGTCAAGGAAGCTAGGTGAAAAACTTTGGACTTGGTTGCAAAGACCTAGGAGTAAGAGTCAGCCAGAGGAGGGAGAGCAATCATGCTGGAGGTGGGTAGGGGTGGGGAGGAGTAAAGGGTAAGATGAAGACCAGTCAGGGATGGGTCCAGGACTGGTGACCACCACACATGGGGGACATGTAGAAGTTGCTTAAGTAGGTGGTGCTTATTGTCCTGAAAGCTGCAGCCACTACCAGGTGGACCAACAGGCGGTAGCAAGGACTTGTCCCTGACACAACCTTGAGAGATCTGCTGTCTATCACTGGGATAATTTGGTGTATTGTCATTCTGTTAGAGCATATTTGTCATACTTATCTAGCTTATAATTTTTTAAAAATTTTTGAAAGCATATAAAAGTACATACCACACTTAAAAATAAGAACAAGCGAATCTTTTATTGATTTGCATTTTTTATTTCCATCACATGGGAATAAACTTGGCCTAGCCATCATGAAGATTCAATAAGGAATCATAGAGAATCATGCTATGATTCTCTGCTATGCTATGAAACAGAGAAAATGCTATACATACAAGTTAATTTAAATATAAAGTTGGATAAAGGGTAATGCTGAAACACTAGTCAAGATTACCACAGACCTTCCCTATAGCAAGCTCCCCTGCCCCAGATGTCTGTGACATTGACTTACACATAAGGTTTCTTTCCTTGAGAAAGCTTTGACAATAATTAGGTGAGTTGCAAATAAGTTAAAATTTCATAATAAAAAATTTAAATATGTTTTCTACAGGCTATAAAACCAAGCAGAGCCTTCTGAAATACAGCATCTATTTTGCACTGGCTTCAATACACTTATTTCTCTTCTTATTGGATAATACCCAAATTCAGAACAAGTTACATGGAAATCTAAAATCCAGCTCAGTTTGGGGTCACATGGTAGATATTCAAGACTGTCTGATTTCTTTGATTCTAATACTTTCAAATATTATCACTTCCAGTGGGTACCTAAATCATCCTCTATTGCATGTTTATATGGAAACCCAACTGGCAAATAAAAATGTTCATGTGAAAACCCAAAAGGCAGAATTGCAGAAAATAATTGCTATTCAGTCTTTGTGAAATAAACATGCTAAATTCAACTTAGTTTCTCAGCAACACAATTACTTAGCCAGATTTTTCTTCCACTTAGTTTTTTCTTGATAATATATATTTATGTATATTATATTTACTCTTGAATTTTCTTACTCTTTCAATCTTTTACAAAAATTTTTAAATATAAGTAAGCCTTCAAAAGTTGTCAGTTGTACCATTTTTTAGAATGTTGTTATAGAAATTCTGGTCCAAATTGATGTGTTCTTCACTTTCAATCTAGATGGAATATTTGAGCTCAACCAGATAACTAACAAAATTGAGACATAATCTCTTTTTACTTGAAGTGCGTAATACCCACTCATAATCATCCTCTTTCTAGCTAGGCCTTCCCACTCTCAACCCCACAGGGCCTCAGAGACGTCTTCCATGTGATCACCTCCACAGATGCCTGAGAAAAGGTGTTTGCATCAAGAGCCTCATTCTCTCTACTTGTGATGAGAATCTTGGAGGCCTACGTCAATAAGAAACATATTGTCTGGTGCCTTGACAACCTGAAACACTTTGAAAACTAACCCTATTGTTCTGTCTGCTGTATGTACTCAGCATGACTCCGAAACTCCAGGCAACTGGGAGGAACAGAGACTCTCAGAGTGAGTCTGATCTGGAACAAAATGAAAGAAACAAAGATGAGAATAAAGTTCATTTCTCTGAAATAAAACTTACTCCAGTAAATCTCACTTAATACATAAAGAGTGACATAAAAATAGAATCCATTCTAAGAGCAAGAGCCTACAGGTGAAACTCCAAAGTGTTCACCTGGTTCTTTCTCTGCATTTCCTTTCCATACACGAGCTTTTTTCAGAAGTCAAAGTAGCAAAAGCAAAATATTCTACTTAAACACAAAAAGAAACTATTTTTTCAGTTATTTATTTATTTCTGTATTTATTTATTATTGCAATTTTTTATTGCTTTTCAAGTACAGTTTTCTGTCTTCTCCCCTTGCCCCTCCCCACCATCCCAGCCCTCCCTGTGTCCCTCCCCTATTTCAAACCCCCCTTGTTGTTGTCCATGTGTCCTTTATAATTGTTCTTGTAAACCCTTCACCCTTTCCCCCCTTTATCCCCTCCCCTCTCCCTTCTGATCACTGTCAGCCTGTTCTCAATTTCAATGTCTTTGCCTGTACTTTGCTTGCTTGTTCATTTTGTTGATTAGGTTCCTGTTAATGGTGAGATCTTACGGTATCTGTCTTTCACTGCCTGGCTTATTTCACTTAGCATAATGCTCTCCAGTTCCATTCATGCTGTGGCAAAGGGTAGGAGCTCCTTCTTTTTTTCTGCTGTGTAGAATTTGATTGTGTATATGTACCATAGTTTTTTGATCCATTTATTTACTGATGGGCACTTGGGTTGCTTCCAGTACTTGGCTATTGTAAATTGTGCCGCTATGAACACTGGGGTGCATAAGTTCTTTTGGATTGGTGTTCCAAGGTTCTTAGGATATAATCCTAACAGTGGAATTGCCAGGTCAAAATGCATTTCCATTTTTAGTTTTCTGAGGAAACTCCATACTGTTTTTAAAGGTAGTCAGAAAATGTTTTGTTTTCCACTTTATTCTAAAGAATAAAAAGCCCTTTGAAGGCATTTAACTTCTGATTTTACATCACAGAGGAGCATGCGAGTGGCAGTGACAATCCCTGAGTGGATGGAGACTGAACCAGTCTGATGGGGTGACCAGTATGGGTGACACATGGGTCAGGCTGTGCATCCTCTGTGCCCTTCCCTCTAGAGTCAAGACAACTAAGAGCCAGGAATGGCCCAGGGAGCAGGACACAGAAGATATAGTTCAGTATGCAGAACAGCGTGGAGGAAAATCATGCCATCTACTCCTTGGGAGTCTAGAAGCCCCTTAAGGTCCACCTTGAGGCATCAGCCTGAAGGTGGTAGGAACAGAGTTGGCTTTACAGATGTGCGACTCATGTGGTCACACAAAGCTGAGCTCGGAAGGGCCTTGAACCTGGTTTATACTCTGCTGTGGTCATCTTGAAATTCATATTATGAAAAAGGGCCCTGCGTTTTCATTAAAAGGTATTTAGAAGGCAGGAGAGCAAAAATGAAAAAGTGGGATTCAACTCCTGACTTCAACCAGCTCTCACATCAAGAACAACTGGCATAATTTTCTAAGCCCTCTTTTGTGTTTTTAAGTCAGTGATCACCATATTGCAACACAGCACATAGTGGGTACCTAATGGGAGCTGTCACACTGATGGGTCCAATTATTCTTTGTTGACCTGAACTAGATATCATGAATGTGGAGTGGGGAAGTTTGTAAAGATCAGGAGTTTCACCATAGTCTTTATTTATTATCTCCACATGTTTAGACTCTGCCTTAAAACTGTTTTTCTTCTCTCTGAAAAGGCACTCCATATCATTTAATCTAAAACATTCTTATTTATTTTTCACATTTAAATGATTTTTTGAAGAAATAAAATAATAAAAAACACTATACTTTTTTAATTAAGAAAGAAGGAATCAATGGAAGCACTGAGTTGACATGTTCTTTCAGTAGATGACTACAATTTCTTTCCTGTGTCTCAGCTATGGGAACAGTGCTAGTCATCCACAAAGACACCTGATTTGTAATGCAGGACAGAGTCAATGACTAGGGCCATGGCTTTTTAACTTTCACTGCTCACCAGTCCCATGTGAAGAATATTTGGTAGATTTCAATCTAGTGCACATGTGGAAACGTGCAATGCTAAACGGAAGTGTTATGCATCATACATCAATTCACATATCAAAGCCCTAATTACCAGTTCCTCAAAATATGACTAAATTTTGATACAGGACATTTGAAAAGGTGGATAAGTTCAAAGGAAGATGTTAGTGTGGGGCCCTAAATCAACCTGACTGGCGTCTCTACAAGAAGAGATTAGGATACAGACATGTGCAGAAGGAAGACCATTTGAGGACACAGAGAGAAGATGGTCATGTACAGCCAAGGACAGAGGCTTCAGAAAAACCAGTCCTGCTGGCACTTTGATCATGGACTTTCAGCTTCGATAGCTGTGACAGGATAAAAATCTGTTGTTTAAGTAGCCAGTCTGTGCTACTTTGTCTTGGCAGCCCCAGCCAACTAAGACATGGCCCTTCAGTAACAGATGGCTGATTGAACATGCAGGCTTACCTGCTCCCTCCTAACATTATCTTACACATTATAGGTTAAAATGCATAAACTATGGGAAAATAGAGGGTGGAAACAGAGATAAGAGCCACATTAATTTAGAAGCTGTAAGCAGATTAATGAATGAAACTGCCTCAATAACCCAGGAACAGTGAAACCTAAGCTGGCATTGTTGGTCCATTAACAAATCACTCTGTACCAGAGATCCCAGATCAACTCAGAAATTGAAGAACATAGATGGTCATTCCCCTAAACATGGATGGAAGGCAGGGAGAAAAAAGGACATTTGTTAAATATGATAATGAAGCAGAGAGACTCCCCACTGCCCAACCTAGGCCATGCCTGTGCACCTCTTTCTGCCTCTTCCCCCTTGGCACCCAGTGGGACCTCTGTCCTGAGGGCCTGCAGGCACAGTGAGCAAAGGGGTGAAACAGGTGATTCAGTGATGACCATCTACCAGATGGTGGGGGAGGGAGAATTAAGAGGAAACAGATACAATGCAGAAGCAGAAAACTTTTTCAAAAATGCAAAATTAATATTCTTATAAATAAAGAAAAAGTTGACATCAGTTGAAACAAGTAGCAACATAACATTCCATAGCATAAAAGTTAAGATTATTAAGTAAATCTTAGCTACAAGTGGACTTTCAGACTATTTTCCAGGTTTTGTGTTGATACTCTAAAAGTGTTTCAAAGTATTTTTGTACAAATATTCTGATATCCCAGTGCCCTTTATTGTAATGGGATAGATTCTTAAATAATGGAGTTCATGGGGCAAAGGGCATAGTATGTAACATTTGGGGATATACCAGTATTTCAAAATGCTATAGCAGTTCTCATCTCCACCAGCAGTCACCACTAGCCTTGTCCCTCTCTCTCCTCCTTCAGACTGAAAGTAATGGCATTTGTATGTTTTGTTCATCTGTGGGGTGGGAAATATTAAGTTATTGTTAAACTTTCCTTTTTCTTGAATGACAGCGATTTCTGCTTTTTTGCATTTCCTCTTTTGTGAATTGCTAGTCCACATTCATTGCTTACTTCTCACTGAGCTGTCAATCTTTTTCTTGTAGATTTATAAGACCACGTGTACTGGCTCCCATCAGTCTACATCATCCAGACAGGATGATAGTCAAAATGTCTGAGAGACTGAGGTTGTTTGTGTGAGGGGTGGATGATAGTAGAGCTCAGGAAGGTGATGATCCAGCTTTGGAGCTGCGTGCAACATCATGTGGGATTTCAAGCACAGGTAATATTACTCTGTGTCACCTCACAAGAGAACCATTCTGGTGTGGTGTGGAGGGTGAATGGAAGAGACAAAGGGAGATACAGAGAAAGACCACTGAGAACTCTGTTCAAATATTCTCCTGAATCATCATGCTGATGTTGCTTTATTTATATTTTCCTCACAAGCCCTGTGCAATTAAGTCCTTGTGTGTCTATGCTTTGTGGAATAAATTATGCACAGGAGAATTTACCTATCCACCCTCTACTGTGACTTCATCTCCTCAAGATCTTCCAGACCCCAAACAGATTAACCTTGTCAGGGCCACCAATGACCTCTGCTCTGCTAAGCTTGTCCACCAACATTTGTCTGGCCTTATGTCCCCTATCCTCACTTCTCTTCCTTAAACTTATCCATTCCTACTTGCCTTGCCACTCATCCTCCTGTCCATACTGACCTTGCCTCACTTAACCCTCAGCAGCCTTTGATGTATAGGTTGCCCCTCTGCCTGCAAACACTTTAGTTCCTTCTATTCCAGGAGGTGACAGTCCCTGAATTATTTTCCCACTATATAAGAAAATTGATCTTTGATGTTCTCTCTTTTTGGCACCTGAATTCAGCTTCTTGAGTGGAATTTAATGAAAAGCAGAAACAGAAATGGTCATGGAGATAGGAAGATGTAGGCTTGCTTTCACCTTAGATGTCACAGTGGTCCATTTTCTTCGCGACTGCCCAACCCCAAACAAAGGGGTCTTCCTACAGAAGCAAGGACCAGCTTTGATGTGACATCCAGGATCCTGGTTGTTCCAAGCCTTGGTGGAGATCAGTGTCTTCAATGGGGAGCAACAACAAAAGTGTTTCTGCTTTATTTTTTCAGAAACATTTAGAGTAGAGTGATACTTATGGGACCATGTAGAGCACATGGGTTTTTAGAACTAAAGACAAAGATTCTTTGAGTTGTGGAAATTTTATATGTAAATATTAGCATAGGTAAGAAGAACATGCCATCATGGTTTTCATGAGTAAATCCTGTTCATTCAATGTTACTGCTCTGGAAGTGTTATAAATGGACAGAGAAAAGAAAGCAGAGCAGATCGTGTGCTATGCACATGGTGTCATTCCCTAGCATTAGTTACCTTCTTATTATTGGCTCCCTGGACATGCTCTGGCTCTTTATGATTGAGATATACCCATGTGTGTATGTGCTCTAGAGAGTCTATTTAACAGAGATCTATCTTCACTTTGGGAGCTATAACAGAGGACTGTTATTGGAGCTTGGGAAAGCAAAGACAATTTTTTTAAAGGGCCACTTAAAGCCATAAAGTGGCTTGCCAGAACAATATTGCTGGTGCTTTGTATGGATCGTTTGGCTCATCTTTATGAGCTGCAGGGCCTGGATCTCACTGAAAGACTCATGTGGATTTGAAACTCCAGGAAGAGACAGTACATAAGGCTTATCTCACTGAATCCACCTTGATACAATCCTGGTTCAGGTCCAGATCTTAATCTCGGCTCTCCAGACATTTGATCTCATTGTGTGTCAATCTGATATTAAACAAGGACTCATAAATTCAGATTTGCTGTGGCTATATATTATTCATAATTTCTTTTGTCCAAATGATGTCGTTTGATTCTAAACTAAATTTTGGAAGAATGTTGAGTTGATCTTAAGGATAAATCAGTGCCATAAAGCTAATACTGTGAACATTTAATTCTAAAATATCACAGGACAGTGTGTTATTCCATCACTGTACCTTAATGCCTACTGTACCTTAATGCCTACTGGCCCCTGGTAAACCATAGGCATGGTACCAATTAAATCTCAGAGAATCAGTGAATAGTGTGACTGTCATCTGGCCTACATTTCAATCTATATGCTTTTCCTCCTAATCTGTGTTTTTATCCCCATCAATACATTCTTCCTTCTTGGAATCTTCTCTGACTTATACTTTATGTAAGTGAACTAATGCTAACATATTGAATTCATTGAACAGGATATTGGTATTTCCCATTACTATTTTGAATAGTATTATGAATAGAATAGAATAGAATACAAATAGAATAGAATAGAATTCATAATACTATTATGAATAGAATTACTTTATTTTTCTCTTAAACAGAAAACAGAACAAAATTACCATTTTTATTTACATGCTGGAGAAAGTGGTTGTATGTGTGTGTAAGACCCTCAACCAAAGAAAGCTTCCTGCTTATTAGAGAATGTTTGCACCTTTGATTAAGTACTTTCCAGTAATATAAGACACCACAGTTCTGCTTGAAAAGTCTACTTGCCCTAAGAACTGTGTAGCTTTATCCATGTTAATATGCCTATGATTGTGCATTTTTCTGGTCTATGATAGGCAGACATTTAATATGTGGTGAACTGAATATAAACTTTGTTGTTGTTATTGTTGCCATTTTTTAGTTGAACTGTAAAGCCTTATTTTTAAAATTTACCTTCACTGTGAACTAGATTTAGAAGCAAAAAAAGGTTATCGACCCCTTTAATATTTCTTCTTTTACACTATATGAATTGTAGAAGACTGTTCATCTTCACTGCAGTGCAGGGGTTAAGAATAGAAACTTTACAGAATAAGCAGTCACTGCATCTAGATGTGAAATACAAAACAATTAGATACAAATTATATTTCTAATGTACTTTCTTAGAGGAGAATGATTAAAAATAAGAAATCAAAATAGACATTTTCCATATCTCTAAAAATGATAGATGCTGGTAACAAAACACTAAAAAAATTTCTAATTGCTATTTCTTGATGTTTTCCATTGGCTGCACTGAAAAGAAACACTGTGGGAGTTTCTATTTAGAGCTGATAAAGTCGATTTTTCCTAGATATTACTTAACTTTTGTTTGTTTGGAAGAAGAAATGGTTGTGAGCTAAAGGACCCCAGTGGTCATTGTGCTCACTGTGCAGCTGCGTGTAATCATCAGGAGTAGATTCTCCATGTCTCTCCTGATTAGTGAAATGGCATGAACCTCACAGAGGACCAGAAACTGTCCTTGCATAACTCTAGGAGCAAAACAGAATGTAAGTATGATTTCATTTGGGTGAATAGAATGTAATGAGGCTCAAACAACATAATTTGTCTTTAAAACCAATAAAGTAATTTTAAGGTTAGTGTTTTTGCAATCAGCCCGGTGTTGGAGCTGCTGTATTATGATTTTCAATGTGGAAGCCCTGTGATTCAGATGCCCAGAAGCCAGGAGAAACCTTGGTTCTGATCCAAAGCAGAGCTGAATTTACCAAAATCTGGCTGCTCTCTCTTGGTTGCCAGACTAAAAATATTTTTTCAAAAACAGATTTTCAGAAACACCCATTTATATCCATGCCTGTCACATTAATCACTGGAAGGCTCTACAACAGGGAGGCCTCCATGTTCTGTTTGTCACGAGACAGGCACAGCTCTGCTTGCTGGGCAGCTGCTGGGGCTCTTCCACTCAGAAACAGGAATCAGGCAGGAGCAATTATGAGCAATTCTGGGTCCTTCAGGGGATGTAATGCCTTGGGGCATTACTGGGGTTTAGTGTGCAGACCTGAATAGCCAGGGGCATTGTCAGGCTCTACAGGACATCACGGTGAAGCAGGAGGGAGGACTTCCTTACCAATGTATGCTGTCTAGTTCCTTCTCAGGGACAGCTGCAAGTACATGGGCCTGCTAAATGACAGAAAACTTGTTCTCTTTCATTACCTGGGCTCTCTGATCAAATGGCATGTCTGTGTCTTCAGGGCAAGCGATTCTATTTTTAAGTGGAGAAATTTCTAGAAGTTATTATGCATTCAAAATACTCTGAGGTTTATTTGATTATGTGTCTTTTGAATAGCATTATGACAAGGAAAATCAATGAAAATACATGAGGGTCAACAAAGAAATTAAGCTTTCTTTAAAATTTCACAGATGTAGAACATCGGAGTAGTCCCCTTCTAAGTCAGCCGGATGGAAAGGAGTGGGTAGGAAGAGTATACTCTCTTGGTTCAGACATGACTTCCTGTGGTCGCCCTGGCACTGTCCCAGTGGCAACCCAACCTTGCCCAGGGAAGGCATGTCATGGCACTGAGTCCTAACTGCCTAATTTTCAAATGCCCCCTAGTCTCTACATTTTTAAAGGGTGGGTAGTGTGTTTTATTCAGTGTTGTGTTTTGACTATAGCAAGAACTACAGAATAGATAATCAACAAATACTGGTTGGAATGAATTTAATTAAGAAGAATGGGATGGATGGAGCAATTGAGGACCTCATAGGGAAAATTGGAAAGGAAACTTAATAGCTTTTTGTGTTCAGCACAATAAATAATAAATACAAATGAAATGAAAACAATATTGGTTATAGTCCAATATTGTGCCATAACCAATAGCACGATAGAATAAATACTCAGAAAGTTCTATTTATTATTTTTATTTATTTTAATAAAAATGTTCTGCAAACATCTGCTACTTGCTGTGTTGTCTGTCTTCAAATGTCAATACCAGTTCTGTTTCCCCACCTTTTCTCTCCTCCACAGACTGAATTGCAATTTGGAAATGTTGATATTCAAATTCTTATGAAATGTGGAAAATAAAGAAGTAGGAATTTATGTATACTAGAATTTCTCAAGGAGAAAGGAGCTTTGGTTTGGGGAGTGAGACAGATTATAGACATAACTATAGCTAGATATATGATGTTTCTCCTAGGAACCTATTTTGCTTTAGTTTATGGCAATTCAGGAGGAAAAGGAGAAACCTGCAGACCCTACAATAATGTATTGCTAAAGAAATGAAATACAACAGGAGAGAGTGACATTAAAGCATTACTGTAAAAAGTGTGCAATGAGGGGTGGGAATAAATTAGCAAAAAGTCAGTGGTCAAAATCAGGTGAGAGAAAATATGCAGAGCTAACTGGAGGCAGGACAAATGTTCGGTCAAAAATTCAATGGAAAACAAGATCTAGGAACCATGTAAGGTGGAAAAGCCTGCAACCAAACAAGACAGAGAATGTCCAGGAAAACATCAGCAATGAGTTAAACCCCTTCTTCCCTATTCATCATGCTGGAAAGTCTCCCATGAGGTAAGAATTGATGTTTGAAGCTTAACCTTGGCTCTGATAAAAGTCAGTGAGCAGGTACCTGTGAATACCTAGTGAGATGACACACTTGGGGGAAGAGACAGGCACACCTGTGGAAGATCGGGCAGCAGTGGATGATGGGGCTGGGAGAGGGAAGCCACATAGAGAGTCTTGCAAAACTCATCTCAGAGACCTGCTCAATGGAAAAGTCTACAGCACACGTCAGCATTTTTTAGGACAATAAATATCTCAATGACAACAAAAAGAAATTCAAGATAAGAAGAAATATTCCTGGAAATATTTTAATATAGGCAGAAAAAAGATGTATCAGTAAGACAGAGAAAGCAAGAAGCAAGAAATAAAGTTCTTAGGCCAAACTTAGGTGGAATATTGTTAGATAGTATCTTGCAATAAAACATTTGGATGTTAAATTCCAACTAATGGAGCAGAAAGAACTAAATGAGTATGGTAAAATACAGCAGATCTCAGGTACCTAAAAATATCTCTGAATACAGAAAGGCTGTGAAGTCAAAATCGGTGTCAGCACGATTTACGGGTTAGCACTTATGAGCCCTTCAATAGGGCCATTTCTGCGCTGGCTTAGCTTTTATTACCACAGCTCCATCAAAGCAGACCCAGATAATTGCATCAGGAGACAGACCTGAAAATACTTAGCTTTCTTGGATGTCCACTCATTTTGAAATTAATGTGTGGTAAATGAAAGCAATTTGTATTAAAGCACATTTTGCCTATAACTTACTTTTGTCAGCTCTTTCTAGAATTAAATGTTCTTAGCCAATTTGCCATTTAACATGAGCATTTGAATAGTCAATTCCAAACTGTAGTGATGGGAAATCATGTCTATTTTAATAGTCAACCTTTTCCCTGGCAAAATTTAGCCTGTATTTGCTCAGCTAAAATTAGGGACATGAAGCCTTGTCACCAGTCTCCTCCTTTTCTCTTCCCCTTTTTCCATATTGTGAAATACACTCAGGCACTGGGTTTGATTCTGTATGCGACAGCCCAAGGAACAAAGCTGTGCGTTTTCCACAGGCAGCGTCTATTGACAATAGATGATTCTTCAGGCATACTCTTGGTCTCTTGGCAAATTCGTCTCTGTGCATGGTGCCCAAGTGAGGACTTTTTAACATTTGTGATTTCTTCCACCGTGGGAATCTTGCTCTTATTTCGAATTTAATGGTTGAGTCAGAGACAGCCCCTAGGTTTACTTTTGTACTTCATTTGAAAAACATTTATTAAATACATTTGTAGTAGAAGTAATATTTCAAGCAAATACTCAAAGTGCTTAGATTAAAAACTGTGTTTTCAAGCACCTTCAAGGGTCTAGAAGCATTTATTTGCTTGTAAACACTTGGCAAACTAATTGAAAGTCACTTTTGTTTCTTTATTTAGAAGTTTCCTTATGAACCCCTTTGAGATAAATTGTTCCCAGTGTCATTTTGCTTAATATCTTCACATGTGAAAGTAACAGAGAAGTTTTCTTGAGAATTTTCTATAATTTGGTTTCTAACGAGATAAAACTTGGACCATTTTACAAATATGTATTAATTCACTATGTAACTGGGTGTAGAGGACCTGCTCTGTGTAGGGTATGGTGTCAGACACCTGGGCACATGGGGAGGGAAAGCTTTTTCACTTCCACTTTCACCCAACTTGCAGTAATTCAAGTTGAAAAGTGTATAAAGTCTCCAGTGGGGAAATAAAGATGAAGGTCTGTCACTTTCCTCAAGAAGACTATGATCCACAAGGAGAGTGAAATGGGTATGTATGTACAAATAATTAGACTATGAGCTTTGCTTTATTTTTTGCAAATAGTTCTATCACCAAGCACTTACTACTTGTCTCCTTTTCTGGTTCTTTTCCAATCCAAGTGAGGTGGATTATGTTAATATTCTCAACTTCAACCGAGCTACCGGGGACCAGAGAGGTTAAGAACCATGAGTGCTGAGAGGAGGCAGGGTCCAGGACTGGCGTGCTCTCCTTCCTATGTTGGGGGCTGCCTTCCCACCATAAATGGCCATTGCTGAGGTTTTCAGACTTGGAGCTCTAGGACCTCTTGTTCCCTGAACATGTACTGAAGGCTCCCAACTTCATCTGTGCAAATAAAACTAATCTAAACTTTGCAGGAAACATCCATGATTTAAATTGATCTAGTTTTTAACTACTATCACTAAGAATTGCCATTTATACTATTTGTTATTAAAACTGTAACTTTTTAAAACATTTATTTAAACATTTTAAATTGCACCATAAAACCATTACATGTTAATTAACACACAATTCTGTCAAAAATAGCTGTATTTTCTTAAACAAAACCAAAAAACTGGTCAGAGGATGAAACTGTTTTACATTTTTACAAATGTCTTTACTGCCTTGCTTTCAAGAAGACAGCTGGATTCTCAAGGTGCTTCTGCATTTAATCTGTTGAGATACCACAAATCATGTAGCTTCTAAACATTCCTACTGCACACTTGTAAAAGAATGATTTTTAAAAGCAAACAGCATCTTAGTGTTATTGTGGAAATGGTTTTGACCTTGCAAATCCCTCAAAGTCCTCAGAGTGGACTCCCAGGCCACAGCTTGAGAAGCAATATTGTCGTGATTGCTAGCATATCATACGTACTCTGCATGGGGGAATTAAAGAGAATTAAAGAGAGACATCAAAAGTCTCAAAAGCAGTAAAAGAAAATTGGTATAAGGTTTTTTTCCCAACTTTTATTACAAAATTTTCAAATAGCAAGGTTGACTGGATTTTACATTAATGTCCACATAACCACCACCCAGATTCTACCATTAACATTTTACTACTTTTTCACATATACAGCTGTCACCCATCCTCCCTCCATCTATCAAAATTTTATCTTTCATGCACTTCAGAATATATTGCAGACATCAGCACACTTCCCACTAAAAATTGTGGCATCTATAGGATTAAATAGACTCAACATTTGTGCACGGTTCTTCTTCTGATGTAAAATTTAGCCTTAGTAAAATGTGAAGTGTACATTCACTGAGTTTTGACAGATGCATAGGTATACTCTGTAACTCAAACACTTATCAAGATGCGGAACATCACTATCACCCCAGAAAGGTCCTAATGTCACTTGTAGTCATCTCCTGCCTTTATTTCCACAGAAGCAACCGCGCTTCTAATTGTTCTAGCATCGATTAGTGTTGCCTGCTGTAGCATTTCATAGAGTAAGTCCTCCCGCAGAAGACTTCTTTCACTCTATGTAATGTTATTTTCAATCAATCCAAGTTATTGCATGCATTAGTAGTCTGCTCCTTTTTGCTGAGTATAATTCGATTGTACGACTGGACCATAATTTGTTTTTTTCCTCTTCTATTCATGGTCACTTACAACATGT
>PVKM010026155.1:0-19519 GCA_004027735.1 Carollia perspicillata | reverse complement strand
TGTGGTTTATGGGACTTCCACCACAATTTTTGTCTATACTTTTTTTTCAAATGCTATTTTTCTTTAGATTTGTAAAAATCTTGCTTCGTATATATCTAAATTAGTTTAATCAGGATTTTTTCTTATGTTTTCATATTTGTGCTTAAAAAACACAAGTAGGGATATCTTCGTTCACCTCTAAATCTGTGTGCTCTTTTTTTGTGGGTATATAGTTTTCATTTTCTTAAATTTTGGGGGCTGACATTAGTTATTATGGTTATATAGATTTCAAATGTATAATTCTATAATATATCATCTGTATATTGTATTGTGTGTGTTAGAATCTCTTTTCCTTCGTTTGTATTTAGGTTCTTGATTTATCATATGAGTTGTATATATTAGGTGAAGTAATTTCAATTGTAAATTAGAGAGCACAATGCCCAAAGTTTTGTAGCAAGTTCCTATGTTCCTTACACCAGACCCCCTACCACTCATCCCTCATTACCAGTGACAGTGGAGTCAGAAGGCAGGATGGATAGAAATCAAGTGCTGACGTAGAAAGGGTGGAGTGGGTGGGGAGAGCTTGAGAGCTCTGGAAGAGAGTAGAGAATTTCAGGTTGGTTATTCCATCCAATCATTCATTTGTGTAAGTAGCAGTTATTTTTGCATGGGCTTTGTGAATGTGGCTGCTATCTAGAGCCATAAATGAAAGGTTGTTGGGAACCGCTCTGCCTGGTTTCAGGAGTTGTAACTGCCCCCCATGGCTGAGGCTGCGTGAGTGACCTCTGGACTGTGAGCCACTGAGGAAACAAATCTTATCTCCCTGGCAAGAGCGCTGCTTCTGCCATCTCCAGCTCCCAATGCTTGGTCAGTAGTCAGAGTCTATGGGTCCCCTCAGAGGAGAGGCAACCGAAGCAGACATGATCATGTGGGAGGCCATCAAGGAAGGACTCAAGGGGGTGCAGCAAAGTGAGGGCGAAGGACCCTCACCCTTGCTGCCGGCTATTTTGACAGAGCCCAAGTCCCCTTCCCATCTGGGAGAAGCGCTTCCTGGCTCGAATCCACTTAAGCCTGAATCTATGATGAGGAGGGGTTGCAGCCCTCTGCCTGCTAGGACAGGTTCTGGGGTGATCAAGCATAAGAAAGAATTAGTAAAGTCCTGTAAAACCTGCTTTGTTAAAAGTGTTTTCATCCACATGATAAGGGTATGGGCAGGAAATGAGTATGTCTCCTAAAGTTTTTTGCAACCCTCTTACCTGACAGACACTGACTCATATTAAGCCCTCAGATTTCTTTGAAATGTTATATATTGTTTGATCCTTGCCGCCTGACATTGATTGATGAGCTTTACCTGTATCCCTGTGTGTTACGAACCTAATAAATATCATTTGAGGTAAGGACTGGGGGTCCTTCTCCTTTGAGAAGCTAGCCATCTTTCCTCCCCAAGTAGATCATGTCTTGGTAGCATTATTTTCATCCATGGCAGACATGGGGTTTCTGCTGGCAGAGCCCCCCCAAAAAAAGGTGGTTTGAATGGTGCCATTTAGAGTTTTGCACTGTGCAACCTAACTGTTAGTGGCATCCCTGTTCCTGGAAGATGTCATAGCTGCTCCGTGCTTATTGCATACTACTTCTTTGCAAGCTCTCTGACATTCTCTTTTGGGTCAGTAAAATCCCATTCCCAAAGAGTTGGGAAGAGAGTATGAGACAAGCTATGAGATTCTGAGAAAGAATTCCAGCCTGGAGATCCAGAGAGCTAGGCTGCCAGGAGGTATATGTGATTGACAAGATGGAATATAAGAATCTGCAATTTAAAAAGGATTTATCTAGTAATTATTCTGAGTGCTTTTAATTACAATTCTGCATACCCCTACCACCACCACTAAAGCAATTTAATTCCTTCTACCTGTCTTTTCCACAGAATGAGTCAAGACTTTCCTCATCTCCATCATTACTTTGCACAGACTCTTTTCCCAATGGAAAAGAGGTTTATTCAAACATCTTGCCATTATAGCACTTGTGGAAGTAGTTTTTATTATGCTTAACATCATTTAATTAATAGCAACATTTAATTTCCATTCTTTTTAAAATATTTAACTCAGTTGCCATCCTTTTTCTGCTTTGGAAAATTTTCACTTATATTACTGGCTTTCAAGTTGTTGCTGTTGGTACAAAAAGTCACGCTAGAGATTACAGACTACACATTTCTGTTTAAGGATCAGGAACATGGAAGATACCTGTCTAATTGTCTTTGGCCATTCCTTTGCTTCTGTGGCTGTCACAGGAAAATTACTGAAATTCTGTATGGTTTTGTTTCTCCTTCTAACACTTTCCTTGGATCATAGTATCAGGACAGGGAGAGATTTGAGTTTCAAGCCTATGTTACATGATCCCTTTTTGATTGTCTAGTAATTAAAGCAAATGTTAAATTATTGCCAAGTTCTATGTTAAAATTTTGGCTTGTATAACCTAGCATTACAGGTCAATTAAATACAATCTATACTACCAGCTATGATTTTTGAAGCCGTTGACAATGTTGTCAGACAGTAACTGTCCTACTTTTTAATACGTGAACTTCAAATGTGTGATCTGGATAGCTCCTTAATAAGCTGCTGTGTCCATAATGCATTAGAATGTTTTCTGCTTGCAATCTACTGTGTAAGAACATAGAATACATTTGAAACTTAGAGTTGTCAGTTCTTGGAACATAACAGTACCTGAAAGGACTTGCTGATTTTACAGATGTACCATTTGTCCAATGGTGAATAATAATGTCAGGCACTATTAAAACTGCTTTTCATCAATGTTGTAATGGCAAGGTGTTTGAACAACCTTCCATCAGAAGGAGAGTCTGTAAAGATGGTTACAGAGATGAGGAAGGTCATGGCCCATGAAGGTATACCAGACCAGAGAGTCAACCATGTTGAATTACAACTTATGTAATTCTATTTCATAACTTGTTCTATTTTATTGCTGGGTTATATCCCATTGTATGGATGTTATAATTTTGTTTATTTATGCAACTGTTCATGGACATTTGAGTTGTTTTCAGTTTTGTGCTACTTTGAATATCTGCATATAAGTTTTGCATAGACTTAATGCTTTTATTTCTCCTGGGCAGATACCTAGGAGTGAAATTGATGGGTTTATTTGGTAACTGCCCAACATTTTCCACAGTGGTTTTACCCTTTAACATTCATATTCAAAATGTTCCAAATCCTGCCTAATGCTTGAGTCTTTTTAATTTTAGCTATTCTTTTGTGTACGTTATATCATCATGGTTTTAACTTGAATTTCCTTGAGGACTAATGGTGTTGACCAGAAGTTTGTAAACTCTGACCTAGTAGCTAAATTCAGCTGCCTATTTTTATATACAGTTTTATTGGAACACAGACACCTTCACGTGTTTATATAATGACTATAGTTGCTTTTGTGCTATGATGGCAGGGTCAAGTGGTTGGAGTAGAGAACATCTGGCCTGCAAAGCCTAAAATATTTACCATTTGACCCCATACAGAAAACTTCTGATGACCTTGATGTTGGAGCATCTATTCATCTGTTTATTGGCTACCATATATCTTCTTTGGTTAAAAAAATCTATTTGAATCCTTTGCCATTTTTTCTTAAATGTTTTGTCTTCTTACTGAGTGGAAAGAATTAATTTAAATATTATGGATACGAGTTCTTTAGTTAATGTATGTATTACAAATATTTTCTCCCAATCTATAGATTGGCTCTTTTTTTTCTCATTAGCTTTTATAAAGTTCAAAACTTTAAAAGTTTGATCAAATTTACTTTAAATGTTTTAAAAATCTATACTTCGTGTGTCATCTGAATGGATGGGGATTAATTTAATTATTTTGATATCTTAGAAAATTTGATTTTGCATCATCATGTAGGTAACTGAATAGAGACATACTATGGTTAAGAATCAGGCTTGTTTTTTTAATACTGAAACAACTGAGTTATTATTATTTTATTGACATCAGTATTATTAGCTATTGTTTTACTTAGTATCTTAATGAAAATTAATGCTGATCCTGTTTATTCCCAAACTTGCTACATAGAGTATTTCTAATTTTTTCCTTAGCGTTTTACAACATTGAAGGCATACAAGTTGAATATTGCTGCTATACTCATAGATATTTTTACTTTTACAAGAGAGAATTAGCATTTTGCAGTTTTTTCTTGAAGTGCTATTATCAACTTGACCAACTTCACATCAATAATTCAGAACACATTCTGAAATATTTTGAAACATATAAGAAAACTTTCTGAGAGATTAGACCTCAAAGAATTTCTCCTTCTGGGAGGGCTATAATGGTAATTCCTTTCTTACAGATTGTGACCGAATATCTGTGGTAGTTCAGCAGGTGTTCGTGCTATGTGTCTCGGCAGAGCTCTTTTGAAACTACCACAGCCACTCAGGATTCTGGGGTCAACATTACATGTCTGCTCAACACCTGTGCCCACAACAGCAGCAACCTGTGTCCTCAGGTTGATACAGAGAATTTTATAAACTCATAGGATCTACCTTTTGTCTGATTTTCTAACCTTACTACCTTCTGTACTGTTTTTAATGCCACAAAGCATGCACTTACTTTTGAAAATTAAAAGAGGATTGATTCTAACTCTGTTTTGAAAGATTTTTTTAGATTTTTTTTCTTATAGAATTTCTCGACAAACCTCTGAGATATTTAGACATACCCTAGGGTGTTGTGAAGAGAGGACTAGCCGTAACTGTCATAGATCCACTGTTCCGCTTTGCCAATGTGCACTCGTTTTTTCTCAGCCATACTAATTGCTTTCCTGAAATGTTTTCATTCTTCGTTTTGTTTCACTCTTCGTTAGCATATGCTTTGTTCATTATATAGGACAAATAAATATTCTTGTTTTTCTAGGGGTTTTCTGGATGACATATCTGCTGTTTTACTTGTAAATGTTTTCCTAGTTAAGCTTCTGTCATGTATTATTTTCCTACAATCTGTAAGTCATTCACCAGAGGTCTTCCTACTGTTGAAAGATAATTGTCATTACATGATGTGCTGTTTCAAAACATTAAACCAGAATTATTCAGAATGAAGATAAATTTATCAAAGATTGAAAATGATTATAGGATGCAGCTATTCCCTAAAATATTGGGGAAAGTGTCCAAGAGTATAAAATGTAATGGTACTCCAAATACTCAAAAGAGAAAGATTGCCTGACCTTTTTGCTGAGCACTGAAAGGATTAATGGAGTAATAAGTGGGTGGGCAAAGGGCTGGAGAGAGGCAAACCTAGGACAGAGGTAACCACCCTGGGCGACAGTGTGAGCACAGCTGCAGGGCCAGGGCCCGGTATGCACTGCAGAATGTGAGAAAATTGTACTGGTCCGGAAAAGTAAGATGTGCTATAATACTATAAGAGAAGAAGTAATAATGCATGGCTAGATAATGAAGGATTTGAGTGCCTAGTTCCAAATACGGAACTGGGATGATAGTCTCAAAATATTAAGTTGATGATGCTGTTGTTTTGAGGTAAGATTTGTCTCTGTGTGTTTCTCCTTTTTAGGACTTTTCAAAGGTTAGCTCTAGAGAGCCATTTGAATTGGCACTTTGGATTAAGTAGGGAAGCAAACTGCCAGTTATTTTAAAAGTCACATGATGTTGATGTATTTGTTGACACCGATTATTAGGAAAAGGGAGAAAGGCTGGAGTCATGAAAATTCCTGTGCAGGGGAAGTGAGAACACTTCCATTTCTGTGGGTGTGCGATTCTGTTTTCAGCCTGCCTTTCTCTTGCTTGGTGCAGGCATCTTCTCCACTTGCCAATGGGAGTATGTAGTGTGGTATATCATGCCAAAATTTACAAGCAAAGGTCTAATGTGATGATGCTGTTTCTCTTGGCTTTTAGTCAAATGAGCGTGCAACCCACGTACACTAAGATTCCTTACTTTCTTCTTCCCAAAAAGGTGTTGGAAATAGGCTGGCTGTGTTTTGATTTATTGTGAGACCTGATGACTTTCTAAAGTAGTAGAATATGTGCTTGACTTATATTTGTTGTATCTGTTGAGCAGGATGAGTAACTCTAAGGTTAATTTAGGCTCACAACAAAGAAGGGAAAAATTGGCTTGTACAAAATCTGTTATATCTGAAGTATAAATCATTTCATCAAAATCTAATGAAGACTGGACAAAACATCAGAAATTAATATCAGCTTAAGTGTTATGGTCTGGGGTGTTGGCCACTCTGTACTCTGTTGGGTAATATCAAAGTTCTCAATAAAAATGGGAGAAAAAGTCCAGCCTAGTGAGAACCTGAGATCTAGTTTTGATCCTGGATCTCAAGGTCGAAACTTGACTTGCATAGTGACAGAGGTGTGTCTGCCCTCAGTTTAGCTGTTTGTGCTACAAGAAGATTGGACTAGATGAACTGGACTAGGTATGTTTTCCTCAGACTTTAGATAAGTTACCCAATATCTCTGGGTTTTGATTTTGCTAAAAATATAGGAAGAGCTATCTGAGAATCAAGAAATTCATAGAAATTACATCAAGTTCTTGGGAAGGTACAAAGTGCTCTGCACATATCTAGAAATAGTACTACTGGTGCTGAGGTAAGAGTGGTTCCCAAACCTGGTATCTAAGATGGGGTTGTTTTTATTTTTTCAAAGGCCTATTGGAATCCTTTTATGTAGCTGTACTGACATGGTCCACATTGATTTTGAGTGGAATAGTATAATTTTAGTATGATAACTTTGGGAAGCCCATGCTGTTCAAAGGTGCTGTCTGGTATACATACAAGTCTTTTATTAATGAGAAATGGAATATGAGTTATTAAATTAATAAGTGCAATCTTTCCCATAGGTAAAATATTTTAAATGTGAAATCCCTGTAGATAAGAAAGAAAATAATTGAGGTTCACAATCTTTTATCTGAAACTTTGAGCCCAGTATATTTTTGACTTCTGAAAATCTTTGGATTTTAGAAATGTACTAGGATGCCTCAACCACATGTTAAGTAGTCTCTTCAGTGGGCCCTTGACAATAAATTTAACACATTGACATTTCTACAATTAAACATATGAATAGTCACACTGATTATTCAATGAGATTATGAAACACTAAGAGGCCTTATGACAGTTCACATTGAATTTTGTTACCAAATTAGTTTGCTGTGAATTTAACCAAAACCTTTTAGATTTCTGAATTGTGGCTAAACGGTTTTAAATAGGCCTAATCAAGTAACCAATTATTGAGAAACTACTATGTGCCAGGTTTGAGATGGTACCATTTTCACTAATCTTAATAAACATCCTGTAAAGTAGACATTATCTATAATGGATTATCTATTATTCATAATTTACAAATTAAGAAAGGGAAACCAAGGCTCAGCCTGTTTGGTGAGTAACCAGAGGCCACACTAATATAAGTATGTGGCAGAGCCAGAATTTGAACTCAGCTCCTTCTGCCCCCAAAATAAAGGATAATATTGTTTCCTCACTGCTTGGTCAAGATCTCTGGTTATTGTGATTATCTGTCTCTTTTGCCTGCATAGTAAAAAATAAATAAAAATAAAATAAAATAAAACCTTAAAAACTTGTTTTCTGTCCTCACTCTGTACAGTCTTTCTGAGAAAATTCATCCAGTGATCATTTAGAAATGAATGACACTCAGATGGATCTGCACCACATTCCTGAGCATCCCACTTAGATATTCAACTTAGTGTTGGACGTCTCCATGTACCTGTCTCAGTGTCCCAGTGAGCTCCAAACAGAACTAATCCTTTTTCTCCTCAACACTTCTCCTCTTTTGGAATTTCCTATTTTACCATCTCAATTACCCTAAGATGAAATCCCCCCACTTCCTTCCCTCTCCAACTCTCAATAATCACTAGGTCCTTCAAGGTGCAGCCACAGAGCAGCAGAGAGGAAGCTGGGGGTTTTCAGAATGCAATAATTTCATTTACCAAGTACAGATCTTTTCACCATTCCCAAACACTACATGTAAAATGAAGGTTTTGACCAATTGGGGATAGCCAAAATAGCTCTAAGTCCCATCTAGCAGCTCAGTGACAAATTACCAAATACTAAACCCTACAATTTTACTTTGTATTCTAGACTGCTTTATATGTTATAAAATCTGTTTGCTGTGATCTCAAAATTACCTGCATTTTGGTTATTCAGGAAGGGGTGTTGTGACATTGAATAACTAAGTAGATAACGTGTTTTCCAATAACGACTAGCCTTTGCTCTGAAATTGTCCTGGGATGCTAATGGGGTAAAGTAACAGCCACCTATTTTTTTCATTCCCATCTTTAGGTAAAAGGCCAAACCTGAAAGTCCACATCAATACCACAAGTGACTCTATCCTCTTGAAGTTCCTGCGTCCAGATCCTAACGTAAAACTGGAAGGTTTTCTCCTGGGATATGGCAGCAATTTATCACCAAACCAGTACTTTCCTCTTCCCACAGAAGGGAAATACACCGAGGCCGTAGTCGGTAAGATGTTTGGCTCTCAGGCCTGGGAAGGAGACATAAAAGATAATAGGTGTTCCATGATACGTGAATCTTGAAAGCAAGCACCATTTCTTCCACATCCTCAGCTAAATCGAATGCCAGAATTGCAAATCCTCTTCATAATTTTTGTTATCCATAGCACAATTCCTTACATGAAAAAATATGTAGTGCATATTCTGCATGTACAACAGAAATAATCAGCTTCATTGCCATTATACCTACAATCCCTCAGCACATAACTTAAATTGAATGAGGGGAAAAAAAGCTGAAAGGACTGATTTAAATCTCCGTAATGTAACCATGTGGATTATCCCCCTTCCCAGTGTCTTCACTTTCTTCCGGTGGAAAATAACAACTGTGGCTTTCTGGGTGTCTCTTCATGAGAAGCTACCTTTAAAAAGAAAAGAAAATGCACTACATTTTGAAAAATGTATAGTATTTCAGACAAAAAGATGGAAGTTTTCATATGTATTATAAAGTTTAGCATTTCTTTGAAAATGTTTGTAAACACATTTAAATGTAATTTGGAGGATGTGGGCACCTTCATCTTGTTCAGAAAAATCACTTGGAAAAAACCTTTTAAAGAATAATTTCTAAAAAAAGATACCATTTTTATGATATCTTTTTTACAAAAGATATCATTCAAAAGCTTCTGAATAGTCTGAAATTTATATTTTGCTTCACTGCTTGGATTATTGCTAAAGAGCCTTTCCACGAACTTCTGATATTTAATCCTATAACTTGAACTACTGTAGATAGGATCTGACATTTATTATTTTATGCCTGAATGCTGAAGATGAATCTATTTTGTTGTTCAGCCCCTTGTCCTCATAGAGAAGTCTCAGGTGTACTTTAAAATCAGGCAAAGGTTAGGGAGTGGAGGGATTGAGCAAAACGGAAAAAGGACTCATAGGCATGGACAACAATATGGTGATTGCAGGGGAGAGGAGTAGAAGAGGGTATATGGGAGATAAATGGTAATGGAAAAATATAATAAAAATGAACTATTAAAAAACAAAATGAAATCAGGCAAGAGAGTAACATTGTTAATTAAATGTCTACACTAGATTTTACATAAGATAATCACTTTAAATCAAACAAATTACAGTTACCAAAAAGTTGAGAATTAGGAACTTTGGACAAATGTAATGACACTAATCTTCAATGTGGAAACCATAGAGAATTTGATATTTTGCAAATATTCACCATCATATCCACTCTTTACTATAAAAAGTAACTGAATGCTTTAACTCATTGCAAACAGAAACAGATCTATTGCTCCTTTGTTTATTGGGCATTAGAAGTGACAGTTGGTGATAGTCGACTAGTTCAATGACGGGGGATAATCAAATGCAGTAGGCACCCTTTTATTTATTTACTACTGTTTTCATCCTTTAAAATATTTTTATTATGAAAAGTTCAAACATGAGGGGAAGGAATATTATAATGACCCTCATGTCTCATGCAACTTGAATATATATCACCTTTTTTTGCTAATCTCGTCCATGTATCCTTCACACACATTATATTATTTGAGTATTTTAAAGCATAATTGAGATCATATTTTTTAAATCTATGAACACTCCTCCAGTAGGTATCTCTAACAGATAACAAATATTTGTATTAATACCATGCCTTTATGACATTATAACAATAATTCTATAATATTTTCTACCTAGTCCATATTTAAATTTCTCTGGTCTTAAAAGTGACTTCTTAGAGTTGTTTGTTTTTTTGAGTCAGGATCCAAACCGAGTCTGCACATTAAATCTGGATATTATGTCTCTTAAATCTCTTCTATTCTCTAACAATTCTCTTTCCCTTCCCTATTTAAATGTCATTGATTTTCTGGAGAAATTGGACAATGAGTGCACCTAGTCTATTTCCTTGCTTCCATTCCATATTTTTTTAACTTGTTCCTTTATCCATGTATTTCTTATGTAAAGATATTTAGATTTGGAGGTTGCAATAGATTTGGATTCAGCTTTTGGGGGGAAATAATACTTTATAGGTGGTACTATATATTTCCCAGCAAGCCATAGAAGAGGTACACAATGGTTGATATCATACTTAGTGATGTTAAGACTGCTTGGTGTGTTAGGTGGTCTCAGCCTGATCCCTCTATTATAAAATTCACCATCAAATTTCACTTAATGTTTTAGCGCCTATTGGTGCAGTGCCCAGATTCATTATTTTAAACTGCAGTTGTAAAATAGCAATTTTACATTGCAGATACAGTCCAGATAGAATCTAACTTTATCATTTTTTTTGTACTGTCTGGCAGAAATTCCACAATAAAGAGCTTTCTCTCATACCTTATTTTCTTTAATAGTGTTTTAGGAAAGGCAGGGTAAATCCTCATTGCACTAAGTTGGTGCCCTGCTAATCTCCATGGTAACTAATGATACTGTTTATTTGTTTAATGATCAATAAGAATACATTAATTTTTATATACTTAAATGGGTCTTAATCAGTATGTCACTTATCTAGCTCCTATGATTTTTCTCATTGTCTAGCTTGAATACGATTGGTTGTTTATTTTAGACCACTATTAAATTGTGACTTCTTGAAGTCAAGGTTTATGTCTTATTCTCTGGTTATTTGTAGCAGAATGGTTTATGAGTAGATAGGCAATAACTACCTATTTGTGGCACTGAATTGAATAGACTCAAGTTGATGTAGAATATTTAGGCTGAAGGAGGCCATGAGAGATTGTGTAATCTAGGCCCTAGCCATCAGGCAAGTATATGTCTCAGCCATCCAAGGTAGATAAAACAGATAGATCATTATGTACCTTAAAGATCTCTAGGGACAAAGATTCCCAAACTTCTCCTGGAAAGCATTTCCAAATAGCCTTTTAAAAACTCTTAGCTCACTATTTAGATCAATGTGTTCTTTTCATTAATCTCCTTGTCTTCCAATAGTATTCTAGTGGAAGAAAAAAAAATATTCCTCTTAAATATTTCCTTCCCCACCTTTCTCTACGCCAAAGAACCTGTGTGCTTCTGCTTTCATTACTTCAAAATGGTCTTGCATTTCCAGGTTAAATGTTATTCTTTGGTTTCTCAGATTGATTATTTATTGTCTTTCTTAATTACTATTTTTTGTATTAATTGCTTCTAGTTGATTAGTAGAGCTGCCTATTAGTTTTCTACTGTTGCTCTAATAAGTTACCAAACTTGGTGTCTTAAAACATCACAAACTTACCTCACCCTTCTTTAGATCAGAAGGTTTAGCATGGGTCTCACTGGGCTAAAACTGAGGATTGGGCAAGGCTGCCTACCTTCTGGAGGCCCTGAGGGGAGAAACTGTCTCCTTGCCTTTTTTTTTTTTTTTTTTTTAGCATTCCTCTTCTATCTTCAAAGCCAGCAACAACAGTGGGTCAAAGCTGTTCTACCACATCATTCTGATCTTCTCTCCTGTCTCCCTCTTTCACTCTTTTTAATCCTCATTGGAGGATATGCTCACTGATTCTAAAGAAAAAGGGAGGGAAAGAGAGAGGGAGAGTAACACAAATGTGAGAGAGAACATCAATTGGTTGCCTCTTGTCTGAAACCAGACCGTGGATTGAACCTGCAACCAAGGTTCATGCCCTGACTGGAAATCGAACCTGTGATCTTTTGGTTTATAGGATAATGCTCCAACCAAGTGAGCCACATTGGCCAAGGCCCTCATTTACTCTCTAAGAATCCTTCTGATTATATTGAGGCCACCTCTATAATCCATGATTCTCTTCCTATTTTAAGGTCAGCTGATTAAAAACCTTAATTGCATCTTCAACCTTAATTCTCCTTTCATGTAATCCAACATATTTACAAATTCTAGGGATTAGGATGCAGACCATTATTCTGCCCGCCACAAACTATATGTTTGAAATTAGTGTCTCTGTTCTATTCCCTTTCTGCCAGAAGTTTACTGGTGATCATTCTTGATTCTATTCATCTGTAAAAGAGTAACAAAGTCTGTTTTTCACAGATGTGCTGTGGGCATATTAGTGAATTTATGGTCATAAGTGATGAGTTGAAATCCCTTGCATGTAGTGTGCTATACAAGAGCAAAGAATTTTTGTGGGGTTTTTAATTGAAGAAAAGCATCATTTACAGCCCCTCTTCTTACTTTCTACTGTAATAGGATAGTAGTATTTGTTTGGTTGCACTGAACTATACTCATAGTAACTTACAGTCATTTTCAAGGCAAATATAAAATGCCACATCATCTGACACATTTCACTTGTTTGATGTGTTTAAAATATGTCACTATTGAAATGAGAAGCTGTTGATCCTTCATGAATATTCAAATTAACATTTAGTGATCAGTGGACTAATACTCCTTCTAAATAGTCATTTATAAATATTTCTACATTTATTTTAATATTTCTTTGTCTCTATGTAGCATTAACAAAGGCATTTCCAAAAGTCACATGCTGGACTTACATGCAAAACTAAAAAGCATCAAGTATTTCCTTTTGCTATTTTGAAAAATAAGGTTCATATCAAATGTCTGTAAAAAAATTTACTAATGGAAAATCTTTTATTAAAATTTTAGTAGATTAATTGGAGCAGTGGGAAAAGTAGTATTTCCGAGGTGACTATGAGTCAACATCAGTGGCTGTGAGGATCTTGTGATAAAACATGATTCACATATAATAGGTCTGCTGGGTTCTTGTGTCCTTTTTTGCCCACATCATGAATGTTCTCATTTCTGGTTTGCATATTCAATTTTTGCTTTTATATGCAGCTGTTGGTAATTTTGCAAATATCCAATAAAGTAAAAATGAGAATTTTTTGACACAGAATCTTTACAGAGTCACACTTTATGATATTCTCTTGACATCTGAAAACATTTTAATACATGTCACCCGGGAAGGAAAGCATTACACTCTATCAATTACGTATTTCAAATTATGTTTACTGCAAGCAAAGCTTAAATTGAAAGGACTCATGGGCATGAACAACAGTGTGGTGATTGTTGGGGGTGTGGTATAAAGGGACTAAAAGGTAATGCAAAAAATACAATACAGGTTAAAAATAAACAAATAAATCATATATATTTATCACTACCGTAAATTCTGACCAGGTGTTAAGACTCCAAAAGGATTTAAGCGGGCAGATTTCTGAACAGGTGCTACCCCTTACCCTCCCTGCCCTGGTAAAGCGAGTATCTCACGCAGCCGCAGGCCTCTCAGCCGCTCTCCCTAGTCCCCGTGCTGCCTGCAGCCGCTGAGAGCGGTTCCTGCGCCAGCGAGGAGAACACAATGCTAACAGCAACTTGGACTGCCGGCACTGGAAAGAGCCTGGACCAGAAGGCTAACCTCTGCCTTCTAGAAAAGATCCACCTCTGCCCAGAAAGGCAGAAGACGTGGGGAAAGGAGGCGTGTGTACTTTGCAGTCAGGCAGACATGGGTTCAAGTTCCGCACAGCTCTCCATACTTACTGTGGAGTAGTTCTGGGTAAGTCGTAACTTCTCTCCGCTTCATTTTTCTCACATGTGAAATAGAGAATAGTCTCTCAAGAGTGTTGTGAAAACTATGGATACATTATGTAAGATAACTAAGATAAACCCTAGCGCTGAGTAGGTATGTCTTATACATTTTGCCAGTTGCTACTGTGACGAGCTGAGCGATCTTGGATGATTTATGTAAACTCTCTGAACGTTGTCTTTCTCAGTTGCTTATAATGAGTGGGCTAAATCACCACTAAAGTTCTGGTCAGCTCTAAAACTTTCATGCCAAGATTAAAACCCTTGGTCTAAGTGGTTTTCTGTTTCGTTTGTTTTTTGGAAGGTGGGGTGTCAGTAAAATTAGAGAAGTAGGGTTTTTGTGGCAGAGTTGTCAGTTACTGAAAAGAAGTACCCACATTTGTCTTTCTATTGCCCTTAAATGTTGGAAGGGATAACTCCAAAAACAGACTAAGAAACAAAAGAAGAAGCAAAACCTTTGACCCAGCACCTGTGGTGGGCACGCACCTCTCTCCTGTGGTCACGCTCATCCTTTAATTATTAAAGGGGATTCCTGTGTGGTGCCCTTGGGTAGAGTTGTCAGGTGCCTCTTCAAATTCCACAGCTGTGGCCTCTACAGGACGAAAAAGTGAATTTTCAAAAGATAAAGCTTAAAAAAGAGATAAGAGTTGAAAGGACTTGTCATCTCTAGATTTCACTTTTCCACTCTCTGTCTTACTCTAATGAATTTTTTAGTAAGAACATAGCAAAAACTTTAGCCTTCTTTACAAAATATAGATAAAAATAAAAGCATAACACTGTTTTATTTACTTAATTAATGGTGATTTTATCTCAGCAAGTTCACGCCAAAAATAATCATCTGCTTCTTATTCTGAAGTTTCTTACTATTTTTATTTCACAGAGGAAAATTAATTTTTAAATGATTTTGAATAAAGTTTATTTATAAATTATTATTATCCAGGTATGAATAAATGTAAATTCTTTGTTTATAATTTAATGTAATTTATATTCATATGGATTACTAATAACTCTTACAAATTTTATCCTTAATTTTTACATTTGTATAGAAAGCAAGAGCAAATGTACAATTTTTCTTCTTTCAGTGTTGCAACTCAGAACTTCAATTGCCCTTCTCTGTCTCTTTGTCATAAAAATGTTTAGCCCTGCTCCAATTATTTTAATGAAAGTGTGATGGAATATAAAATAATGGAGATTGCTACTATTTGTTAAACTGGACGATAGATATCACCTTAATGGCTAAAAAGAAGTTAATATTTATTGCAGTAGGTGTCATAAGGAAGGTGGTGGTAGATTTATTGAAGAAAAATAGCTAGAAGAAGAGATTGAAATAAAGAATTGAAGCCCTGGCTGGATAGCTCAGTTGGTTAGAGCATCGTCCTGATAATCCAAGGTTGCAGGTTCAATCTCCAATCAGGGCACATACAAGATGCAATTGGTAAATACATCAATAAGTAGCACAACAAATCAATGTTTCTCTCTCCCTTCCTCTTTCTTCCTCCCTCTCCCTATCTCTCTAAAATCAATTAAAAAAGAATTGAAGGAACTATATTAAAATTTTTACTAAGCTGAAAGATAAGTGGTAAAAAGGGAGCAGGGAAGAGAGACAGTTCCAGCCATTGGAACCAATTCAGTCCTTCCCTTCCCTGGCAGAACCCTTAGAGAATTAGCGAGAGGCTGTAAGGGGACAGAGCAAGACAGCAGCCAGCAGCGAGTACAGGGCAGACAGGAAGGCAGATGAGGGATGGGAGCTCTGCTGGGATAGGTCGTGTTGGTAGTGCCCTTTTACACACAGGGAAACTGAAGCTCCAACAGTTTAAACTTCCTAAAGTTACTCAGCTAATAAATAGCTGGGCCAGAGCTTGAACCCAGCAAGTCTGGCTCTGGAACCTGAGCTATGAATCACTGCACTCTACTGACTCTCAAAATTTAGGAAATCTTGCCTGTTCTTCTACAATAGAAAGTATAAACATGCCACTAATTTGTTGCTTCTCTAATGTCCTTTAAACAGTAAACAGGGAAAAAAAAAAGAGTCCATGTATTATGGAAGGAGCCAGTGGCTCCCTAACTCATGAAGGTTTAAATGAGTTAAAACACATACTTGCTGTGCCCCCAAACTTGTTCTCTTCCACCCCATCGCCATCTTTGTTATGAGCTGCCCACCTGTCAAGCCCTCCCTCTATTCTTTGCCAGGCCATTTCTTGGCGGGCAACGTTATTACCCTCTCCAAGAACATCCTGGAGCCTGAGCATTTTTTTAACCATCCTTCTTGATTGATTGCTAATTGTTTTTATCCGTGTGTGTCTTGCCTGCCCCTCACTCTACCCAACAGAAAACTCCCAGGAGCTGAGGACCCTACAAACCGTAGATTTCTTTTTTACCTCCAACATTGTCGTAGATTTAGAAGCACGATAAATGAAGGAGGGAGGCAAGGGAGAGACCTGGGAAGACTGAAACCACTGTGGGTCCTGTTTAAAATGTATTTTTCTTTTTTAGTTTATTTTCAAAATGTCATTTAATTCTTAGTTCTTTCTCTGGAAATAGTTTTACCACTTGGGAAGTATTTGGCTTTAAGTCCTCAAGATTAGTCCAAGTTTTTCATTAAAAAGTAGGAATCTCAGAATCACTTGACTTTTCTCCAAGGTGCAAAATGTAGCAGAACTTAAGTAAGCTTCAAAGGGGATTTTTAAAGAAATTGGCACAGTGGGTATCAATTTCTTAATAACTACTATGCCATCACTTGAACAATTCACCGTGACCTTTTTACCAGAAAGACCATGTGTCATGTTAGGTGAGCATCTTACTATGTTTTAATAAAGATAGAGTCTTTTCAAAGTTCTGTGTTTTCTATTGGATTCAACTACCATGTTTTTATGGTCTTCCTGACCTCACCAAACAATAGATAAACTGTCTCCAAGTCTCCCTTTTCTTGGCAATACAATAAAATTAATTCACACTATTTCAGTATAAAGCATAAAAGTTTTTTGAAGTGTATTGCATTGAGACCAAAATCTAACTTTTTAAAATTTATTCTTAATTACATTTAAGATGCTCTCCCAAAATAGCTTATGGGTCTTTTGTCATGACCCAAAAGTATGCTTTGTCTTAGATTCATCGCAAGAGGCTGACTATGGGAAGGAGTCTTAAATAGAAAGATGGCTGCCAATGGGAGGTGGATGAAAGAATCAGAGGTTTATCAGGAACAGAGGTGCAAGATAACGCTTACCAAAGTTTATAATTTCATTTATTTTTTAGGTTTAAATGATTCAAAATATATAAAGCCCTTATTGTATCCCCAAAATTTGTTCTTTGCCACTCCTCTACCACCACCTCTATTTATTAACTTTTTAAGGGCTATATCTCAAAGCCAAGCAATACAGTCAAATCCTCATTTTCTAATTACCCATATGTTTTCTTAAACACTTGACTTTCCTTGGATACTTGATTTTTCTCTGGCACATACAGATCATACCCAAAGTACTATGATGCGAAGGGCAGCATTTGTTTCTTTCTGTTTTGAATTATTCTCTAATTGTTTTTGTTGCTTTTTTTTTTACTGGTGTCTGTTTCACCGGCTGAATCTAAGCTTCTTGGGACCTGGGCTGAGACTCACCTTCCCTCGTGTCCTCAGCAGTCAGTGGATCTGTGGATGTGGGAGCTGACTCCCTAGATTCTGATGGGAGATTTGCTGGGTGAGCCTCCCAGTTAACAAATAAAAAGCATCTATTTGCCTGCAGTGAAAATCTACAGAAAAATTATTCTCAGGCACAGTTATGGTTTATACCTGTTGTTCTGGCATAATTATTAATAGTGTTCACCTTTCTCTCAAAAATATCCCAGTTTAGTGGAAAAATTATATGCTTAATCTCCATGTGGGATAAAGCTGTGAATTCTTAGTGTGGCCCCAGGTCTTTCTTCATCTGATTCCAAGCCAATAGCCCAAGCTTTTCTCCAGCCAAGGGGCACATTCCTCAATGAGAAGGGAGAGACAAAATCAGGAGGAGGTTGCCACAGGCTTGCCTCTGATGTGTCCCACTCACCAGGCTGGCACATAGCAGCTGCTTGGCAAATGCTGGAGTAGAAGTTCTCACCAACCCGATGATTTGATGTTGAGTGCCTACAATGTGGGAGGCCAGAGGTTTACAGAAATAGGTCACTAAATCCTCCCAGCAACCCCTTGAAGCTGGTGTTATCAATATCCTCTTCTTCCCAACGAAGACGGTAAATCCTCCCCAAATAAAGAAATCTGCAAATGCCAGGCTGCCTTCAGACCTGTGTCTATGACCACCGTGCTCCTGTGCTCTCCCCACAGCATGCAAGTTCCTGTTACCTTTGAACCCTATGCAATAACCCGTCTCGTGGGAATTTTACTATTCTGGCTGCCTCACCCCTACATGGTATCACTACCAAGAGCATTTAAGAAAGGGAAAGCCCTCCTGACATGAAGGTTTTGCCTTAACATCTGATAGCTCTTGTGACCTATCATTATTATTTGAAAGAGAAATATCCAAACACAGTCCTGATATTTCAATAGTATTTCCTGTAGAAAGAATATGAACGAAGTGATGAACTCACTGGAAAATGTGTGTGTTTCCAGGCTGTGCTGCGAAAGCAAGCCCTTGTCAAACATTAAACCAGTTCACAGACAACACCTGATGCTCAACTTCTCTGTGGATTGCATATATGAAATACAGGCAAGAAAAAGCCTGTATTTGGATAATAAAGCTGACAATTTTAATGCCTAACAGGTCTGCAAACTAGGAAAAGATGTGTATTGTCTGTGGGGTAAGAGGATAAGAGGAATAGGTTATTAAGGAGTATTTGTTTGCAGTGTTAGGGGCAGAATTTGTCTGCAAATAAAGAGCTATCTGGTGCATAACGGGTGGTGGGTCTGCAGGGATTGGGGGGGATGGGTAGGTCTGGGCTGGCTTCCTAAGCATGTCACCAGTGCACTCAAAAGGGCCCTGCATTTAATGTTTTACTGTAACTGTCTTGAAATTCTTAATAATTTTACCCTTCAGTTCGATCTTGTCAGTGAGGTTGGATGGGGCAGTGGTGCACGCACTGAGGGCTTGGCCCCTGGGTTCTTGTGTGTCAGGTCCCGCCCCTGCACCCACATTGGTTCTCAACACCTGGTCTCCTGGCACCCTTGCTGCCGGGCCTCCCTTTCCCCACCCCCACTGAACAAGTCCTGTCACCCTCCACCTTCAGCATGGCCTTGGGTGTAGATGCAGGGGGAGGTTAGGTATGCTGCTCCCCCACCCCCATGATGATGTCTGGCAGGACGTGGTGTCAGCAGTTCCTGCATGGTCCTGGCGGTGACACAGTGCATACAGGGTGTGTGGGGGGAATTTTGCCAGCAAAAACCTCTCTTGTACCCCAATGAAAGTACACAGTGTGTCCCAGTGCAGAGGCTGTCATCTCTTGGCATCTCTGGGTTGGGACGACAGGCCTGTGGGAAGGGGAAGTTGACTTTTTCACCCTGGGGGCTGGGGTGGGGGGTTAGGTGCTTTGATCTTGAGGTTGCAGCTGATGGGAGAGGGTCCCATGCAGTGAGGCCAGCAGGATGAGT
>PVKM010026154.1:0-19524 GCA_004027735.1 Carollia perspicillata | reverse complement strand
ATGGACTGTCTGCATTACAGGTATCAGGGGACTATATTGTAAACTGACCCTGATGTTAGAGAGGGTCTATGTAGTTTCCTAATGCTACTGTAACAAATCACCAGACAGTTGATTGAAAACACAGATTCATTACCTACAGTTCTGCAGGTTCAAAGCCCAGCAGGGATCGTACTGGGTAAAATCAAGGGGTCAACAAGGCTGCATTCCTTTCTACAGGCTCCAGAGGAGAATCCATTTCCTTGCTTTTTCCACATTCCTGGAGTCCTGGCCCCTCCTCCACCATCAAAGCCAGCAATGTCAGATCAAGTCCTCTTCCCATACCATCATTCTGATCTACTCTTCTGCCACCCTCTTTCCATTGGGCCCACAAGATAAACCCTGACCTCTTCTTGTTTTGGGATCAGTTGATAAACTCCCTTAATTCCTCTTTGCCATATAAAGTAATATATTCACAGGCTCCAGGGATTAGGACAGTACATTGGGGTGAAGAGCATATTCTACCTATTATACTATGAAACATTTCTCATTTATTCCCTAATTTTCTCTCTAAATTAGCTAATCAAAAAGCAAAGTATCAGGGTCATGTCATCTCTACTCTCCAGAGAAATGAATTTCCTGAGCTATATCTTAGTGTATTGTCTACCTTTATAGAGAACCCAAGAATGTTTGAACAATATCTACATGTTTTTAAAAACAATAATTGAAATTATTGTCCAGCACATTATTCAGTGTTCCCTTTCAATAAGGGAACACTGAAATCTGTAGCCTATGCTACAAATTTTTGCTTGAGTTTACCAGGGAAATTTCTGATTCTGCAGATACATTCATCAAATGAAAGCCACATGGGCCAGTGCTGCCCACACTGGCTGCCAGAAAACTTAATTTCTAAATTCATCCACTTTCTGTAGTAGTTTCTGTTTTGTTTTAGCTCTAAAACCTTTTTTTTTTTTTTTTTGGATTTTTGAAGTTACCTCAAGAACCCAAAGAAACAGTCATTTGTTTCTTAATAAACATAATAAAAGCATCTAACTATTAATCTTTTTAAAAATCACTTTCAACTATTTTGAACATTTTACAAATACTTTATAAGTGTCAGAATACTGGAATTAAGAAATACTAGGACTTTCTATAAATTTATACTTATACTCAATAGATACTGGGTGAATGTTGCCCAATAAACAGTGAAAGCTATAGTGTTTTATCTAAGTCTCGCCCCACTGACCCAAGCACTGCTAGAATGTTCTCTGTGTTTGAGGCCTCGAGCTATCAGAGGTGGTAGAGGAAACCATATAGAGTAGAGGAAGTCCTTTCCACTCACACTTCTGCAGGCATAGACTAAGGGGTCATTCGGTCCAACTTTGAGCTTCAAAGCAATTAGGTGGAAATAAGTCTCCCGGCATTATACGGGATCCCAATGCAGCCCACCTGCTGGCTCTGCCCAACATTCTCTCAGTCACGTTTATGCAACCCATGCACAAGTGAACCAGATTCTTCAGGGTTCTCCAAACTCCCTTACGTTGAGCTCTGCATGTAGAGTATCTCCTCATCTCCATTTGTCGTACTCTCAGAAGTCCTCCACATGCATTCTTAAATGCCACCTCCTCTGTCCTGCCTTTCCCAATGTCATCTCTCTTTTGAAACGCCCTGGTATTTTGTTTCTTTCTTATGATTCCCATGTACTATGTTCTATTTTGAATGTGAATGTGCATATACACAAATGTATATACATGTTTATGAACCATAGGAGTTATTTGTCTTTATATCCTGTTAGAAAAAAGAGCCTTGTAAATAATATGCACTCAAATGTACTCATAGAATTTAATGGCCATATCTCTTAATTATATGCACAACTTTTGTCTGAATAGAAATAAAAACTATGCCACTGTTTCTTATCACACTGCATCACACATTTTGTAAGCCAGATTATCTGAATAGTTTACCCAAAGGTTTGTTGAAATTCAAATACATTTAGTTTAAGATTCCATAGCTCCCTCTCATGGCCTTAGAGGGAAATGGGGCTTGCTGGCTATAAGAATTAACAGTCAAGCCAGTATTTCAATTTATTTTAGAACTTAAATTTGAAGTGGTTCTCTATAAATTTTGGCTTTGATGTTATGAGTCAATTACCACTGAATGGTAAATTTTATTTCATATCATTATTATGCCAAGAATAAATATAAGCACTTATGTAAAATTTAGGTCAGTGGTTTTCATCCCAAGTGACTATAAACTTATTTTTTAAATATATTAATATATTTTAACTTAAAGGTTAAGATATTGAATTAAGGTTGAAAATCAAGTTTTCAGAAAGTCACATATTTTTGCAGTGTGTGAGAGCAAATATATATGGGAACTCAGTGACAATCTATATAGTACTACATACTTTTGCTTTTTTCATAATTTGGAACAACATGACTTATAGATATATTAAAAAATTCATGCACTATAACTATACAATCAAATGTCAAGTTTGAAAAAAAAACAATTTAAATAAGAAACTAAGTTTCCAAAAACATTAAACCCAAAGGTATAGCTCTTAATGAGATCCAAATTCTTTAAGTCATCTGGTAGGGAGTTTCAAGCCAACAGGGAAAAACTGTCTGAAGGATGTCAAGTTCTGGCTGTTGGTGGTTGTCCATGCTCTGAGGCAGGCTTCTAAGGGAGCAGCTGGAGTAGCCCATTGCACAGTGAGGGCCTGGGCTTCAATGAAGTGTCTGACTGAATTCTGACACAAGACAAAGATTTCCACCTGGCCAGAAGTCTCTATAGAGGGACTCTAGGATAAGGGGGCTGGTGGGGGGATCTAATACTCCACCATCCTCTCAGGCTTCAGAGACAACAAGAAGAGGGGCAATACTAAATCTACACCTGCGGTTGCTAACACCACCTCATTTGCTAAAATAAAAATCTGTTTAGTAGAAGCATTTCCCATCTACAGAATGTCTCCTTCCCCTTGGACTTCCATTGTTACATAGACCTCTAAGCTGCCTAGGATTCTAGCAGTTATTTCCAAACATCATCATTTTGAAAACAGTTCTATAGAATTTCCCTCCTATAGCTGTGTTTTTAAATAAATCTGTCCTCAGAGAAGCATTTTGATTAATGACATGAATTCTAATTGTGAAAGATGCACAAATGAAAAAAGAGTAAAAGCTATTTGATGTTTGATAACCATTGAGCATGTGCAATTAAGAGTGTATTAAAATATACATAAATGATTGCTAGATAAAAGATTGTTTAATAATGAATTTAGCAAAAAAGCATAACAAAAAACATGTAGAACTTGATTTTCTATCATTGTCTAACTTGTAGTGATTATATATTATGTTATAAAAATACATACTATTTTGCTCTTTCATAAATAAAAATCATGTAAGTTCCAGGATCTTTCTTTTTTGTCAGAAACACACCTAGTTTGTCTAATTATTACCAAATTGTAAATATGCCCATTGAAATCCACCTAGTCAGGGATGCCTCTATATTCCCTTTTATCAGAAATATTAAAAATATTATTAAAAATACCAAGTAAGTTTTTAATAGTTTATCATAATGCCTTTCTTTTGAATGTACACTAAGTAATTTTGAAGATATAAAGATATGTTGACAGTCCCTCACATAACACACAAAACTTTGGGATCCAAATGTCATTATGTAATTTTTCCACAAATACAGAGCGCTAAAAAAAATTTTTTTAATGCATCTAGTAAGCAAAATACAGGAAAAAATAGCCTCTTCATTTCAGATCAGTGTTATATGGCAAATGAATGACAACATCAAGTAAGGTCTATGGTGTTCCAAATCAATGAATAATCCTCTGTTTGAACTCAAACAGGCCACCTGATCACCTAGCTAATAAGCTGTACCTTACTTGTCATCAGTGAATATCAGTGGACAGACTTCTTTGGGTTTCTGACACATAAATTTAATCTCAAGTTTAATTTACTATATTTTGCATTGTGTAAAGTGTCACCCACTTTAGTTGGAGAGTAAACAATACAAAAGAATATTTTATTCAATACCTAAATACCTTCCTTAGATTCTTTACTGGTTCATCTTTAGTTAGGCCCTGTAAATAAATCATGGCTATAAATAATGCTAAGATGAAAAACATATTTTGCAACATTTCTCTATATCCACCAGAAAAGACATTTTGACCTCACAGCTGTGTAGTGGTTGGTACTACCATTTAAACAGGATATAAATGTCATATACATGTATATGTACACTAAAATGTATATCCTAAACCGATATGCATCCAATAAACAAACAAAACCAAAACACTCCCAGGTTTTTATCACACAAAAAAAGTTTCAAAATGTCAGAATCTCACATCTGATTTTTCCATTGGTGTGAGGTAACTGAATTGCATTTGTTTCCAAAATGAAATCATTCTCAAATTTGCTTACAAGTGGATTGGCCCCAACAGTAGAATATTTAGTGGCAATATTGCAGATCAATAAATTTCATTTATGGTCTAAAGTTATGGTAAGAGGAGATTTACCTTCAAAAAGGAAAGTGTCATCCATTGGGCCCAACAGAAGGTATATTTTGAAAGTCAAGAAAAGCATGAAGCTGTCAGTCTGAGACTTGAAGTAGGAGTGACAGGGGTAGGGAGGACTGGGGTAGGAGGGGGGGGAGGACTGCAAACCATTCTTACCATGTTTGGAGCACTGGTGACTCTTGAGGACAAGTCTGAAAAGCAAGAAAAAAAATGCACAAATCTATAAAAATAGGTTATTTGAAGTTAGATTAGAATGTCAGATAGAGTTCAATCAGAATACACATTCACCTCCCATGGCCCTCATAGTAGATTTTAGTAGCAATAAGAAAGTGATTCACTCTATTCAGCATATTTGGATCAAGCTTCGGCCCCATGGTATGGCTGTGTGTTTTATTACTATAAGCCCTGGGTTTCAAATCCATCAAACTCTGGTTAAGCATCTGAATTGTAACAGAGGGGTCAGGCCAAATCCCTGAGAGAAAGCAGAAGACGAGGAGAAAACCCCAAGGTGAAACTGAAGGTTAGAAGCAGCTTGCCTTCCCTGTGAAGGAGGGCCCTGTGGAGAAGGGAGCTTGTACAGACTATACAGGACTAGAGTCTCTGGCTCCTTGCTGAATGTGGCGGTCAGAAGAGGGACAACAGCAAATGTGGCAGACACTGGCCCTCATTGATTGGAAAGCTGGACACTCCCACTGGCTTTGCACATGGGAAACAGAGCATGACAGAAAGCAAAAAGGCAGTGGCTTCCTTTCCCTCCCCCAGCAGAGGGTGTGTCAACAGTCACCAGTGGGCCTGCCAAAGATGACCAGTGCAGACCTGTGAGCAGAGGCCTTGGGCGTTGGACTCTGAAAGACATCTGAAGCTGGACAGTGACTGGAGACTAGCTAAGCCAGCAACATTTATGATGCTTTTGGTTGGGGAAAAAGGTTCCTGGCACAACCTTGAAATGAGCTGGCAGAGGGTGACAGGGTGATTTTCCTCTGGGTGTCTTAGAGGAGATGGGCTTTCAGGCAGAAACATGCCATTATTTTCAGAGACTTTGGTGATAATAGTCAGATTTAATCCGACTATTTTTGTTCTTGTGTTATTTTCAGTTCTTGAACCTATGTACTTGTTGTAATAACAAATATTTAAATAGCTATTATTTGATGTCATACTTTGACTTTTTTTTTCCTCTTACTTTTGTTACATTGTTAAGTAAAAGATTCCTTTCTTTGCCACTTAACTCTGTCTTTGGAGATTTGTCTGATAGGAGCCCCAAACCCCTAACCCCACTGGTTGAGTTCAGTAACAGGATCTCTAAAACCAGACTATATAGAGTCAAATCCTGGTCCCCCATTTCTTGCAGGACCCAGGGTAGTTACTTAACTTCTCTGTTGAGCTTACAACAGTATTGTGAGAATTAAATGGGTTACATATGGACAGGGCTTAACCCAATGCCTGCCTGGCACATTGTAAGCATATGCAACTATATGTGGTTGATAATATGTGGTACCCATTACATAGGGTTTTTTTGAGGATTAAATAAAATAATGCACATAATGTTATTAACTCTGCTGACTTTGACAGAATAGTTTTTAGGCAAAAAAAAAAAAATGCAGAAAAAGTTTGTAGGGAACCAAGGAACAAGTGGTAGCAAGAAATGGAAGCAGTGGGCATGGATCACACCATCAAAACTTTTTTTAAAAGGTAAATTAAAGAGAAATGAGACTTTGAATGACTTTCAGGGGTGTCCAACTTTTCGGTGTCTCTGGGCCATATTGGAAGCGTAGTTGTCTTGGGCTGCACATTACATACACAAATGCTAATGAAAACTGATGACAAAAAAAGAGGTCCATACATAATTTTCGTGGTACCCACCACCACACATAAGCAAAAAAGTCCTTGCGTGTGGCCCATGGGCCACAGGTTCTACGCCCCTGTACAAGGCCAAGGAAATGGCTTTCACAGCATAACTGGGACTTAAGCTTTTTTTTTTTTGGTAGATATCTTGTCCATATTCTCAGAACCAGTGGAACCCAGGGCACTGTCCCCAATCTACACTCCAGGTGGCTGGACAAGATGCAGGGGTGAAGGGGGCTGGCCATGTGCTGCAGAACCCAGAGCTGAGAGGCCAAGAGGGAAATGGAACAGTGATATGGACAGCTGTTAGTCTGAAGAGATCAGATGGAGAAAGAAGAGCACAGCAGAAGGAATGGATGCCATTGAAACCAGAGAACTTAAAAGTGAGAGGGTTCCACTCAATAAGTGGAAAATGGGACCTAGAGAATTTCTGGTGGAAACAAGCACAGGAAATGTGCAGTGTGAATGTTGAGGGAATACTGAGTGCTCTGAGTGGTGCTTAGAAAATCCAGCCACACCTCTTTCAGTAGGTGGCTAGAATTGAGGTTACTCCAGGTTTACAAAGCTTTGGCTTGACCTTGTACTGCCTTCCCATGCTAGCTCTTAGCTCAGACGTGTGGCACTGACAAATGGGACACAGCAGAAGCTTGGAAAGCTCTTGCACAATGTGGACTTGTTGCCTTTCCCCTGTGCCAGTGCACTAGGAACATGTCTGGGCTAGCCTGCTGGATGAGATGTACTTGGCCCGGGTACACCATCACCCCAGCCAATACGGTGTGCCAGCTGTGAGAGTGAGCCCAGAAAGACCAGAAGAACCACCCAGTCAAGCCCAATGAAATTCATAATCTATAGACTCATGAGCTATATAAATGCTTATTGTCTTGAGCCACTAGGCTTTGGGGTGGTTTGTTGTATGGCATAATTGTGGAACTAGGTGACAGACAGTGCCTGTGACTACTGGGCAGCTATGGTAATTACTTTGTTTGAAGACTACAGCCCCTCCCATCATACAGTCTGGTTGTGGGACTGGTTACAGGAGAAGGTAGGGCAGACTCTGGGAGCTCATCCTAGCAGAGAAAGGTGAACCGTAGGAACCACTGAGATTGGAGGGCCACACCCTTGATCATCTTGGCCAACTTGAAGGACATCCAAGTCAGAGTTCACTACATGGCTGTCTTTCTCACCCTTTAAGGACAGTAGTGTGATCTTTGTACATCCTAACCACACTGGAAGATACAGTAAAGGGCTCCTCCAGATAGTGACCAGCAGGGAGCAGCTGACGCCAATGACCTGCCAAGGTCAACCTTGAGGACAGATTGGTTTTGTCCATGAACTGCCCTGTGCCTCCAAGTCTAAAAGTATTTTGGTCTTAGAGCAAAAAAAAGTACCCTGCCCTAGAGTGATCCATAGACCCTTGTGCCAGCATCTGACTGACACAGGCAGAGGTGGCAAGACTCCCAGGCAGGTGACTGAAAACTGCATTGACCTTTCAATAGAAGTCAGTCACACACTTGGCATCTTAGCAGTGTGTTTGCCAGTGTCTGGGTCCCTACATCCTCTCAGTGAGCCCACACAAAGTTTTATTTACAGACACAATGGTAAGTAGGCGAGATGAGGCCCTGTCACAGTGAATCTCACCATCTGAAGGCAGGCATCGGTGAGCAGTGACACCATCACTATGAATGTATAAACAAGGGCAAAGAAGCTCAGGTATGACATCTGGTCTGAGAGTTCTGGGCTTGGGAGTTCAAAACAACTTTGGGGTTCCATAGGCTCCAGTCAGTTTATCCCCCATGACCTCCCTGAAGCCTTCCCACATTGGCTATGACAAGGAGGGCCAACCCTCAAGTCTGGGCCATACCCCCAACTCTGGGCCAAGACCTGCAGCTGGCATCATCACCAGCTGCCAGACTGGAACTACAAGGTGCCAATAGATGGCTTCTTGGCCAGAGGAGGAGGCCAACTGTCTGTATGTTCCCTGCCAGGCAGGATGCTGGAGAGTCAAGGGGCTCTGCTTCCCCAGTACAGTTAGAGCGAAGTACTGTTAGCTCCTCCTGAAGAAGAAAGCATGCCAGGTTAGTCCCTTATTGGCAAATCTAAGGGTTAGGGTGCCACTGGATGTGCTGGCATGGTTTGCCAGCTGCATGTGCAGCCCCATAGCTCGAGGATACTGCCCAGCCTTGACAAAGAGAGTGGTGGAAGGGTCCCAGAACTCTTCTATGGCTTGGAGCTCTGTCCTACCCAGCAGCTGTACTCTGAGGCACTGGCAGCCAATCACATGCTCCCTAGGGAGGGGCAACAAGTTCAAGCTCTACCCTGGGACTCTCTTGGAAAATCCTGGTTAGTTAGCAGCATTTTGGCTCAGAACAACCACAGAATGTGATGATCAAGTTGGCTTTCACTCAGGAACAGGGAGGAAAAAAATAGTAGGTGCAGGTGCTCTGGAGGTACAGTCATATCTCTTTGGGAGGCAGGTGGGATCCTGGAGTGCTTATTGAGGCTGAGAGCAGCACCCCCAAAGAATGAGTCCAGCGATGTTCTCTCTTTTGTTCTTTCCTTTCTTGATAGTCTCTCTTTCCTTGTCCTTTTCTCCTGCCCCCAACTTTCTTGGTAGGCACCACCAGCATGCCTCCAATGGAGAGATGAGGAGGTCTAGGAAGCACAAACCTCTTTCCATGGCTGCCAATGCTGCCACTGATTCTGCAACACAAGGCCAAGTGTGACTTGCAGCCTGGCAAGCAGCACAAGGAGTAAGAAGTCAGGGCTTTGCTTCTCTCTCTATTTCTCTCTCTCTCTCACACACACACATACATACACACACACACGCACGAAGAAAAGTTGAAAGAAAGACCCATCAAACCACAAACTTCAGGGCTTAACTCCCTTAAGATTTGGGAATAATCAGATCAAATCATTAAGAGCTTTGGGTTACTTAAATTTTACTGCTTGGTATACAATAAAGATTAACTAGAGAAGAAATGTTGTATCTCAGCAGCCACACGTTCTCTCATTCAGCAGACCAGAAGGATTGAAAAGGGAAGTCTGGAGTAATGACCTCTTCTTGAACCTGCTAATCTTACAGCCGATACCTCAGCTCCCCTCAAGCACAAACTCATGTACATTGTCCACCCCACTTTGCGGCACAGGCCTTTTGCTGCAGCCACCACCATTTCCCCCAGAATTCCTAGAGCACTTTCTGGAGGTACCATGTGCACACAGACAATGAAACAATAAAAGATACAGTAAGTTCCACTATGTATCAAACACATGTTATATATCATTTAACCCTCACAGTGATAAGTGATAAGTGATGTGAGATAAGCAGTACCATTACTCCTAAGTTTAAAATGAACAAACCCCAGCTTTAGTAGCTTTCCCAGATCACATAGCTAGGAGCAGAATTTTGACCCTAGCTGTCAGTCACTCTAGGACCCCAGCTACTAACCACAGATATGACCACCACACATGCAGCCAGCTCCCTCCTCAGAGGCAAGCTCTGACCCCAGGAAAGACCTGGGAAAGCAGACCAGCCTGTCCTTATTCCCCTTCCCAAAGATGGGCTGCTCAACACAAGTGTATTCAAGTGGACTCTGAACAGACACTATGCTCAATGCTGCAGGGCACACCCAGGGGACAAGGCATAGGCCCTTGAGATGCTTTACAGTCAGGTAAGATATCAACCAAATGACTACAACATCAGCTAGAAAGCAATTAGTCTTAAGAGGCACAGCTAGGAGCTGAAGCAGGAAAGATGACTTTTAGCTGAGAGAGATAGTGGAAGGCTTTGTAAGGAGCTGGTATTTAAATGGCATCTGGGAGGGCGGGCGGGCTTCAGTCATGTAAGGGCAGAGTGAGGGCAAACACAAGGAGAGGCTCGTGTATAACAACAGTGAGAGCTGCAGGAGAGGCAGTTTCATGTTTATCACAAAACCAGAACCCCTTGCCTTACCAGCATTCCTTTCCACTTCCCTTCACACTTAGAACAAACCCACAACCCTTACTGGGAGCTGGTAATGCAGAAAAGTAGTGGGAGGAGCTTGGGCTGTGGGGCTGGGTGCTCTCCTGGAGCTGCCTTTTGCAAGCCATGTGACTGAGGTGCCAGGTCACTGAGACTCACTTCCTCTGCTGTGCAATGGGATGGCAGCTGTCCACAGGCCATGGGACCACTGTGGTAATTCAATATTCTAGTCCATGCTAAGTGCCAAGATTCATGCCTCACAGTTAATGCTGAATAAATCACACTGCTATTATCATCCCTAGTAGTAGTAGCAGCGGGAGTTACTACAGGGCCTGCTTGGTCTGGCATCTGCCCAGAGTTTCTGCCCCACATTCTGCCCTAATGCCCCCTCAGGTTGCTGGGCTCCATTCTGGCCTTGTTGCGGCTCCTTCATGTATTACTGTGTGTGGCATGGGAACATACTGGGAACAAGGTTGCCCAGTGGTTGTCTGAAACTATCACTCATTGTACAATGCTTGAGGCCCTGCTCATGAATTATGCATCTCCTAAAGACTCAAAGGTAAGAGCTCATAAACACACTGGGAATGGGGAAATTATTATTCAAGGAAATAAATCCTAATGAGTACTAATATTCAAAATTAGCCTCTATAGTCTCACAGATATACTTCATTATGCCAATTATTAATTTCTCACATAACAATAGAATTATGAATGGTTACTTGCAAAATTGCCCTGTTTGATCTGCAGTTTACACTGAAAACAAAAGGAATGTAGCAGACATCTATAGCCATGTGTAGCTCAATATCTTCTATCCAGAAATATGAGTCTAAGGATGGTAATGGTGGAGCAAAACAGGTGATAATCACACAGAAATAGTGTACTGTATTTTAAAAGGTCAACTCTAACGGTCAAGGGAGTGGAAGTCTTTATTAAGGAGTAAAAAATGTCAGTTATTCTGCTGTGTGCAGAAAAAGAAATGCACTCCTCCATTGACAAAAATGCCAAGGCTGCTGCTTCCTGTGCCTTGGGTCCAATTTTTCTGGCATGTTGGCAAATCCAAAAGAATGTGCATTTCTTGGGAAAAGTCATTCTATATTTTGAATGTCCTCAGACCCCTTTACAAGGAATTTATCAGCTGTTCTTCATGGTGACTATTTGAAAGACAGTTTCATGAACTAAAATCTTTCCTGTCCCTCTCCCGTACCCTGTCCCAGCACCAAGAGTATAAAATACTCAAATTCATTCCTTCACCAGGCAAGAAAGCTATACAGAAGTTGCACCTCTTCACCTACTTTTCCCCTTTCCCAAGCATCCTTAAGATTATTGTTTTTATTTTATGCCTGCATAAACTCTGTCTCCTGTACTTAAATCTGATCCCTGCCCCTGGACTGGCTGCTCAGCACTCGCAGAGTCTCCAGTGGACTGCTCCCAGGCTCTAAGACACTGGGCAGCTCTCCAGTTTATCTGCAGTGGTCCCTGACTCTAGCCTTGACACACTTGCATATCTTTTAGGAACAAAGTTTTGTTCATATATCCAGATATAGTAAACATTATAAAAATATAAAAATTAAAACAATTTTGAAATGTGAGCACTAAGTACAAGCTGCCAAAGAACAGAATTCCTTTTCAATTACATGTTAATGTCAATTTCCAGTGTTTAATTCCTTCCCCAGAGGCAGAAAAAACAGTCCTTTTAAAATAAGAACTCTTGAAAGATTTACTTTGAGAAAATCTTAGAACTTTCTAAATTGAAAGCAAGTTGCAAAGATAATTAATGTTAGTAAAAGTTAGTAATACAGAAGAAATTTGTACATGTATTTTCAAACACATAGCAATTAATTCCTCTGATTTGTTCTCACATACAGTGGACTATAAGAATAATAGAGAAGCTAAGTTCAGGAGATGAACCTGAAGTTTTCTATGGGAATTCAATGGTGGGAAAGAATTTAGTCTAATTTGGGGGTCTCTAGTTAAGTGCCATTTTGTTATCTCAGTGCCATTTTTCACTTTGTAATTGACTGTATTTCATTGTAGACTCTGGCAGTTTGCCTGGGGTAATGTGACTGGACACAACTTAGGATGATAAATAGAATGAAAAGTAAATTTTCAGCCTTGTGTACCAGAATACTACTCTTAGATCTGATATAACTGATTAGACCCATTTCAGAATCTTCCTGGGTAATATCTATATTGCCTATTACCTATGCTAGGAGTATACTTGAAGGAACACCTTCATAAAAGGGATAAGTTCCTTCTTTACTGATTGTCCATTTACTTTCCCGAAGGGAGCACCACACATCTGGTTGGCCTATAGAGTTAAGAAAACAAAATCTTAGAGAACTGCACAGCCTGAAAATAAGTAATCTGCCACACAGGCTTCTATACTGAATGAATCTAAAATATACAAATGTCAATCTAACCTGGATTAGATTAATTTGACATGCAAGAATTAAGTTATTGCCATGCTAAAAACTTTGAACACTGCAGGATCCAAGGTAATGGAGGAATAGGTGAAAGCTATACTCACTTTGTCCCAGGGCCAAACTGGAATTAAACTAAAATATAGGGCAATCATCCTGAATAACCAACTGAAAAGACATCTTATAACCAAGGATTTACAGAAGAAGCAACATCCAGACTGGTAGGAAGGGCAGAGACACAAAATGTGCTGGTACCACTTGTTCGGGAGGCAGCTGAGGATCTGGAGAGATATCTCAGCAGCAGGGAATTCTCTCTGAGAAGTGTGGGGTCTAAACTCCAGGAAAGGCTCCTCAGCCCCGAGTACCAGAGCTGGAAAGAGGTGACAACATAATATCTGGCTGTGAAAAGCAGCAGGGTTTTTGTCCACTGCAGAAAAATGGGAACATGCTAGAGACACAGGCACCCTCTTAAAGGGCCAACACACAAATTTTGTTTGCAGCCACTCCCTCTGTGCTCTTGTGAAGGGAGCAAGGTGGACTAGAGTCATGTGAGGAGAGACTGGAGTCTGTGGCTCTGGAGTGAGAGCTAAAGGGACAGCCACCAAGACCCCTGTGCTAAGTCCCTTTTCCACACTGCAGATGTGGTCTTTCTTGTGTGGAACACTCCCCTTCCTGTAGCATGAGCCTGTGGGAGAGCAACAGCCCCACCATCTGGACTCCCTCTCAATACACCATGTGGAGCTTACACCTTACTGAGTACAGCCAGAGCCTGTTTCAGTGACTGAGCCTAACAGACAGCCAGCAGGTAGAAGCAGGTAGAGGTGGAACTCATGCAGGTGCCTTAGGACTTTTGTTAACACAATCCAAGGCCTGGTGCTGGTAAAAGCCAGTTGTAGTGCACAGCTTGGCTCTCTCTGCAAGCAGAGGCAGCCACAAACTGTGGATCACTTGTAGCTCCAAACAGCATTTGGCAATGGCCTGAACCAGAACCCTCTCAAGAGTCCCAGAACCAACACATCCAGTGGCTAGCTTCAGACACATCAGAGCCAGATCCAGTAAACTTCAAAAGTGGCATATCTAAAGAGAGATCTCTGTAGTCACCAAACCCTGATGAGGCATATTCTGCTTAATGTTGTACCTGCACAGAACATCATACACTATGGTCACAGTTGAGCCTCACAGTCAACCAGCCTGAGGGTTTATCCCTCGTAAAACTGGCCAATAGCAATCAAGACTCAATTATAACTGGAGGGCCCACATAATCCACACACAGATATTCTTAGAGCACCCAGCTGAGGTAATTGAGACTGTATCACTAGAACCCAGAGGACACCTACTACACAAGGCCACCTACAAAGACTGGGAGGCATAGAAGTTCTATCTACAAATAGAAACAAACATAAAGAGAGAACCAAAATGGGGAGACAAAAAAAAAAAAACAACAACAACAGGCTACAAATGAAAAACAGGAAAAATATTAGAAAAAAGAGTTAAGTGAACTAAAAGGAAGCAACCAATCAGATATAAAGTTCAAAAAATGGTTATTAAAATGCACAACAGTGTGAAAAAGACATAGAAACAATAAAAAATAAAGAATACAATATCTGAAATGAAGAATACACTGGAAGGAATAAACAGTAGGTTAGATGAAGAAGAGAATCAAATCAGCACATTGGAAGACAAGGTAGAAGAAAACAACCCATTACAACAACAAAAATAAAAAATTAAAACAAGAAAGGATAGTTTAAGGGACCTTTGGGACAATATGAAGCAAAACAACATCCACATCAGAAGGGTACCATAAGATGAAGAGAGAGAGCAAGGGATGGAAAACCTATCTGAAGAAATAATGACTGAAAATTTTCCTAACCTTCTAAAGGAAAAAGACACACAAGTCCAAGAAGTGCAGAGTCCCAAACAAGATGGGCCCAAAGAGGCCTGAACCAAGACATATCATAATTAAAATGGCAAAGACAGCTCCCTTTAAAGGCAGAGAGAATATTAAAAGCCATAAAAGAAAGACTGTTAGTTACTTACAAGCAAGCTCCCAGAAGACTGTCAGCTGATTTCTCAACAGAAACATCTCAAGGCCAGAAGGGATTGGTATGAAGTATTCAAAGTGATAAAAACCAAGGACCTACAACTGAGATTACTGTACCCAGCAAAGCTATCACTTGCAATTGAAAAACAGATAAACAACTTCCAGATAAGACAAAGCTAAAGGAGTTTGTTACCAACAAACCAGTATTACAAGAAATGTTAAAGAGCCTCCTTGAAGAAGAAGCAGAAGAAGGTAGAGGATGAGGAGCAGGAGGAGAAGGAGGAAGAAGAGGAACAGGGAGAGGAGGAAGAGAAACCAAAAGAACATAGATAAAAAATAAAATGACAATAAATACATACTTATCAATGATCACTATAAATGTAAATGGCTAAAATGCTCCAATCAAAAGACATAAGGTAGCTCAACTGATAATAAAACAAGACCCATATATAAGTTGTCTACAAGAAACCCACCTCAGAAAGAAAGATACACACAAACTAAAAGTAAAGGGATGGAAAAATATATTTCATGCAAATAAAAGGGAAAAAAGTCTAGGGCAGCAATACTTGTATCTGACAAAATAGACTTTTTTAAAAAAAGTCTATAGTGAGAGACAAAAAAAGGATACTACAAAGTGGTAAAAGGAGCAATTCAACAAGAGACTATAACCCTTCTAAACATTTATGCATCTAATGTTGGAGCACCAAAAATGAAAAGCAAATCTTGATGGATATAAAGGGAGAGATTGACAGTAATACAGACATAGTAGGGGATTTTAAAACCCCATTGACATCAGTAAATAGATTTTCCAGACAGAAAAATCAACAAGTAAATGGTGCCCTTAAATGACATAATAGATTTGATCAATTTAATTGATACCTTCGGAGCATTTGATTTCAAATCAGCAGAATATACATTCCTTTCAAGTGTACATGGAACATTTTCTAGAATAGATCACACATGAATACACAAGACAAGTCTCAAGAAATTTAAGAAGATTGCAACCATATCAAGCATCTTCTCTATCATAGTATGAAACTAGAAATCAATCACACACAAAAAAAAACCCTAAAAACACACACAAAGACATAGAGCCTCAATAACATGTTACTAAACAATGAGCAGGTTAACAATGAGATCAAGGAAGAAATCAAAAGATACCTTGAAACAAATGAAAGTGAGAACACAACAAACCAAAATCTATGGGACACAGCAAAAGCAGTCCTAAGAGGGATATTCATAGCACATAGCATTACAGGACTATCTCAAGAAACAAGAAAAAGCTCATATAAACAGTCTAACTTTACACATAAAAACTTGAAGAACAACAAAGACCAAAGTGAATAGAAGGAAGGAAGCAATAAATATCAGAGCAGAAATAAATGAAATAGAATCTAAAAAAAATACAAAATATCAGTAAAACCAAGAGCTGGGTCTTTGAAAAGATAAACAAGATTGACAAATCTTTAACCAGGCTCACCAAGATAAAAAGATAAAATCAGAAACGAAAGTGGATAAATAGCAACTGACACAAAGAAATATAAAGGGTTGTAAGAAAATATTGTGAAAAATGTCAACAAACTGGACAATATGGGAGAAATGATGGTTAAATTCCTAGAAACATGTATTCATGATGCCTTGGAGATTTTGAAAAAGCAGTCCTTTATCAAAGACAGTTAGAGAGGCTCTGCCCTGGAAGGGATAATGCCATAGTGTGTCCCAAAGTAAACCAGACCCCTGAATGACTTTGATGGATAGACAAGAACTCCAGACTGCTCAGCAGGAACTAGGAAATAACTCAAAAGGAAATTTCTAATTTGGAAAATTATAACAATATGGATTGTTTATACATATGTATAAATGAAGTAAATATATAAAACAATTCATAGAAAGAGTGGAGAGAGAAGAGATATGACTTAGAAGGGGTTTCAATTGCACTGGTTCTTTTTCTGGGTACTATGTACACAGATGTGTATTTTTTTAAATTTTCACCTGAGGACATTTTTTCATTCCTTTCTTAGAGAGAATGGAAGCAAGACAGAAAGAGAGAGAAACATCAATTGGTTGCCTTCTCACACATGCCCCTATTAGGTATCAACCCTGCAACCTGGGTATGTGCCCTGACTGAGAACTGAACTCACAACTTTTTAAAAAAGATTTTATTTATTTATTTTTAGAGGATGGGGAAGGAAGGGAGAAAGGGAGAGAAACACCAATGTGTGTTTGCCTCTTGCATGCCCCTTACTGGGGACCCAGCCTGCAACCCAGGCATGTGCCCTGACTGGGAATCAAAGCACGATCCCTTGGTTCACAGGCCTGCACTCAATCCACTGACCTACACCAGCCAGGGCTGAACTCGCAACTTTTCGGTCTGCAGGACAACACTACAACCAACTGAGCCACACTGGTCAGGATGCATATTATTTTTAAATGTCTCTAATATTGTATTAAATTCATAAATTAAAACATGGACTTCCTACATTCATACTATTGATAATTTATAACCTGTTTCAATTCAAAATTTCTTGAGATGCATTATATTGATCTCAAGAAAATAAGCCTGTGTCAGGGTATTACCAATATAGCATCTACCAAGCCGATCACATAATTAAGATTCTAATCTTAACTATTAACTTTTTTAAAATCTAAGTTTTCTCAAAAGCTAGTTGTTATCCTCAAAGTCCCTGCATGCTTCCCATGAATACATTAGTCCGTATATAGCACAGCAGCCTGATTAACCAGGTTCTTCACAAATATACACATGAACTCTCTTTTCCAAGTGTGTCCTATTCATTATTTGTGCTGTCAATCCTTTTCAAAGTCTAATCTACCAAGCCTTTTGTAAACCTGCTGTTATCTCAAGGTCCAGTAATGAAAATGTCATAGTGGAATGATTAGCTTGAGGTTCCTGTTACTGAGACATCAAAATGGATTAATTCAGCCCTTTCCATGAGTTGTTTGATACAAATACTCACTTCTCTATCTATAATATATGTATCTGCATGCACACACCACACACACACACCATCTACATTTATAGACCAGTGCAGGGAAAATGCTATAAAGAGAATGAGGTACAACCAGACAAACAGGATTTGAGTAACTGTGCAAATGCTGCAGTTTTTAAGACTGAACCAAAGACTGCAGGGAGCTAGATTTACCCACACTCCCCTGGTCTGAGTCCACAAGAGAATCAATAGAAGAAGAAATGACAGAAATTTTCTCTGTTCACCCCCCATGTTTAGAAAAAGAAAAAATATTTACTCTACAACTTCTGGGAACATCAGAAGCAAAGGTTCCAGTTGGAGCCCAGCTCCTAAAAAGGGCAGTGGATGACTTGAATGCTATGATAACGGCAAGACAGGGAGCTGTGGGTTCCTAAAAAGCAGAGCAGTGTCAGGTACGAAACTTCATCAAAGGGGACAGCCAGTGCCTCTCTGGCAGGCTGGTTCTCAGGCTGGTGGCCTGAGAGACTGATTCCCTCCCTAGAGGAGCCAGAAAGAACTTGGGCAATTTTCTGTCATGGAGATTCTGAGGGAATTGTGGAACTGGGAGAAAGTTTCACTGGCTTTCGATTCCTGTAGTCAGGTCAGTCCAATAGGCAGGTACTGAAGAATCCCAAAGACCAACATAACTACCCCTTCTGTCCATGGTTGTGTTTGTCCAAGCCCAGAATGCTATCCTATGAAACTCATCACCAGCTCCCCTCCTCCCTCCTCCCTAATATGGCAACTCTCTCCCACAGAACACAGAACACAGACCCAGAGTGATATTTATCCAGTATTGGAATCCATTTGTTAATATACCAGACTTGTTTACAACTGTGAATACCCTAAGAAGAGACTATTTTATTTATCCCTGTGACTGCAAGCCTAACTTAGGGTTGGGTGTATTCTTATCATTCAGTATATTTCACCCAATACATTTTTGATAACCGTTTCTATCACAGGTCTGGCATTAGAGTGAGCTTTTGAATGAATGGATGGATAAATAACTAACATTAATCTTAGGCTGTTTCTGGTACAACCACTTCACGTTACAGAAGAAGAAAACAATAATGCTGCTCTTTGGCTGCTCATGGCTCAGACATGCCCCTGACCCTTTCTCTGTCATTGTACTTTCCTGACATGGTCTCCCCATCTCTGCTCCCACCATCCCCTCAAACCAATTCAAGGCCTCATGAATGACTCCTGGCCTTTCAGTCCCCTCATCTCCTCATTTCCTGTCATCCTTTCCTTTATCCCACCATCCTTCCCACAGTCACACCCCAGGCCTCCTCCTCTCCCAATATCTACATCCAAATTTCTGGAGTAAGCATTGTGTAGCCTCACTCCCAGCTTCCTTGTTCAGTTATCACCATTGTTCTTCCTGGGAACTGCTCTGTTAACTTCTTCACTTTTTCTAATCCACCAGTCCCCTTCTTTGAACAGTTCCCTCCTTATCCAAGGACCACCATTTACATAACCTCCATGCCAGTCCTCCATCCTAACCTGCTCCCCCCTCCCTTTTCCCATGATACTCTCCTGGGTGAATTCAGCTCCCTGCTTTGTATGCTGCTGAGCTCTCCAGCAAGCATCACAGTCAGGATGGAAGAGATGACTCAGGATCTCCAGCCTCAGCAAGGACATTAACCTGCCCTGCATTCCTCCTGCATTTCTCTGGTTCATTCATTCTCCCACTTTCTATGGTGACCACTCCACATTTTTCCACTTTCCTCAAACTCCCAACCACTTATCACCCACAACCTCTCGTCAACCAGTAG
>PVKM010026153.1:0-19521 GCA_004027735.1 Carollia perspicillata | reverse complement strand
CACCAAAGAGTGCATGCCCCTGGGAAAAACTTATATTGTCGCAAAAAGAAAACATCCCTCCCCCTCCCATTTACCTAGAGGAAAACTATTTTCCTGGCTGTTTCGAACCAGCCTGGCTTCATTACCATCTGATCTGTTTTCATGGCCTAATTTACTTTTTAAGGATGTGAATGTATGTAGAATGGGGGTGGGGACAACTCGTGGGACCTGCAGGAAGGAGGCAGAGGCTCCTCTGAGCACTCTGTGCTGAGCCAATGCTTTGGGGAGGGGTGCAGATGCCTGCCCTCCAGCACTCTGCTTACCTCTCCAGGAGTGTAGCTGGAGCTCGTGCCTGTGGGCGCCCACATCAAGCAGGCCTTCCAGACCTGTATCTAGGCATGTGGCTAGCCAAACGGTCCCCCTTTTGAGAAACAGTTACAGCTTCAGGGAGAGTGTAAGACCTATGGTGCACCTACTTCTCGGTCCAGATCAGGACAGTGTGAGAAGGCCAAGGCAAGAGGCTGCTGGAGGGAGGTGTGAGATACAGACAATGGGGAGAAGGAAACTGCTGGGAAGAACAGAGGCCACCCTACGGCTACCCCCCGCCAGGCCTGGTCCAGCCGCCAGCAGTGACACCAGAAACTGGAACCCAAAGAGAGGCCCGAGCCCCTGCATCTTCCTGGCGGGTGTGGTCTCCAAGTCCTTTGCTGAAGCCCGGTGGTGGTAAATGCTCCATCCGTTTAGGCAGTGGCTCCTGGAAGCAATGCCAAGTGGTGACTGAGGTGGGGATACTGTGCCCAGCCACCCGACCCCCAGTTCCCCAGGGTTTGCTAGGCAGCCTGTGGGAGCCAGCGAGGGGCTCAGCAGCCAGTGTCTGGACCCCTGGGTTCTTAGAGTGCAAGTCAGAGACCAGGCTCCTGGATGGCCTGGAGGCCAAGCCTGGCTGAGTCACAGGCATGCAGAGGTGTTTCCCACTATTCTTTCTGCATTTGCTGCAACTGCTAGCTGCTTCTCGTCTGAGCTGGAGCCCAATATGAGGGGGCCCCAAAAGTGGCCTGTTTTGCTGTCCCACCAAAGGACCCAAGTACATTCAGGACACTTGGTTGCAGCCTCCAGGCCAGAGCATTTCCAAACACAATAGCAAGGGCTAGATTTCCCCGGCTTCTCGGTGGTCAGGAGGGGAATGTGGTGTTTCAGAGACCTCACAGGCCCTCCCTTCTCACCCTAGGGTGGGAGGACCCAGTGGGCACCCCTTCCAGGGGGGCTATGACATGCCTGGACCCCTCTGCCCTGGGCTTGCAGGTTCAGACCGGGGTCCGGGCCTGGCTGTCCGCAAGAGTAGACTGCTGGGCCTCTGGATCTGTTGTTGCTCTCATTAGGGAGCTGGCCCTTTCCTGCCCCTCCTTGGGGGCATAGAAGCGTCTGGACTAGGGCGTTGGGACGGGAAGATCAGACTCTCGGGAGGTCGTCCTCCGAGAAACCGGAGACTCTTTCCCAGCTTGGTAAGATCAACTTCTGAGCCCCTCTGAATTTGCTTTGCGCTGGGTTGGGCTGGGCTCGGGGTTTCCCTGCCGCCCGCGGCCAGTAGCTCAACCTGGGAAGGAGTGTGGGAAATCAGAATGGCCAGAAGCATGGACTGCAAGTTCCTTAGAAATCCCTAGCGACTGCACTGCCCTGAAATATATGTCTCTCTCTGTCTATATTTTTGGTAAGGGTGGTGGGGGGATCAGTGGGGCGGGGAGAGCCGGACGCCCAGGATGAAGGGAATTCTGAAAACGTCCCTTCTCCGCTAGCAAGTTCTTGACCGCCCTCGCCCAGCCCCTCTCCGTGGTCTCCAGAGCAAGCGCCCCGAGCGGGCGCAGCTCGGCTCGGCATCCGCGCTGAAGGGAAGGCGAGCCTTTGCCGTGTGCGGGCCCAGTCGGGGTCCGCCTGCAGAGCGCGCGGCAAGCCCGGCGCCCAGCCGGCCTCCTGCTTCGAGGGGCCTACGTCTCCTCATCTCCTTCTTCACCAGGTAAAGCTGGGAGGAGGAAGCGGTCTTTAGAGTTTCAACGACAAGATTCTGGGTAGTAATGGTGCATTCTTGTTTGTTTGTTTCGTTTTGCGTTTACCAGAGTTGTTTAGAAATCGTTCAGCAGGAAAATAAGAACCTGTATGTCGCAATCCGAACCGAACCAGTAGATCTAAAACCGTCTGGGGGCGGGAGCGAAATTATTACAGTCGTTCCCTGGCGTTTTGGACAGGTTGTCATTTCGTCTTAGCCCCCAAATTCCAGATCTGTGATTAAAATGACTCTGGTCTCGCAGCTTCTTTGAAACCTAGAGGATTTGGGAGGAAAAGGTACGGATTGGGGACTGGCAGGAGTTTGTAAGGGCACAGAGCAGGCCTCGACCTTCAGCTCCCCTCTCGCCCCACCACAAGGAGCCCGCGGGGCACCGGGAAGCCAGGAGTTAAAGTCGGCCCGGGAGCATCCCGGGGACGACGGGCGCCGAGCCCTGGCCCGAGCCTCAGTCTCTCCCCTCCGCTCATTGGCCCGCGCTCGCAGGGTTTCTCCTGTTCCCTCCTCGCCATTGGTCGGGGGCTGGCTATTTTCCCCCTCGGTCTTTCTCTTCCTCCCCCCTCCCTCTCCCTCGCCCCAAGGACAGGAGTGCACCGCCTGCCCCCAGCTCCTCGGGAAGGGAGGAATTTAGAAAAAAAGTTTCCCAGAAGTTTGGATTAGAGGAAGGACGGGAAGACAGAGAGAGGAAGAGGGAGAGGGAGGAGAGAAAGGGAGAGGGAGGAGGGAGAGAGAATAAAAAAAAGATGAAGTCCAGTCTGCACAGCCTGTGAGCGCCTGCCCCGGTGGGTGGGAAGCAGGACGCGGGCGCTCATGCTGCGAGCGGGCGGCGCTCCGGGCGCTCGTGCGTAGCCGCTGGGGCAGCTAGGGGCGCCGGTCCGAGCCCGCCGCGCAGGGCGGGGGAGGGCGCAGAGGGAGGGTGCCAAGGACCCGCGGAGCCGCCGCCTCTCCCGGGCTCGGCCCGGCGGGCGCTCGGAGCGTGAGGGCGCGGGCTGCTCCCTCAGTAGCGGGGGCGAGCGGGGACTGGGGTGCGGGCGGCTAAGATGAGTGAAAGGAGAAGATCTGCAGTCGCCCTGAGCTCGCGAGCACATGCCTTCTCCGTTGAAGCCTTGATCGGCTCAAATAAAAAACGGAAACTGCGAGACTGGGAAGAGAAGGGGCTGGACCTGTCCATGGAGGCGCTGAGCCCCGCGGGCCCACTCGGAGACGCGGAGGACGCGGCCGCACACGGCCTGGAGCCTCACCCGGGTGAGTGCGTAGGGCCAGACCGCGGGAGGCGGGCGGCCAGCCCCGGGGCAGAGTGGTGCGGAGGGAGGCCCTGGCCGCCCACGCCCTGCCCTGCTCCAACTCGGGTTTCTTTTCCTTTGCACAAATGCCTCGAGCCTTCCCCCAAATTCGCCGGAACCAATTTGGGAGAACTGGCCTAAGCCTTGCATTTCGTCGCCAACCTCAAGCAAGGTCTTCTTGCTAGCAGCCCCTTCTCTGGGGGCAGAGCGCAGCGTTCCTGCCGCCGGCAGCTGAGGGCCTTGCAGGGCCCTGGGGTTAGGAGGGGCGCCGGTTGCAGGCAACGGCTGGAGAGGAGAAGGTCTGGGATTCACTTCCGAGAGCTCGGGAGGACTCGCGTGGTGCTCTGGGCCCGACAAACCCTCCTAGAGAAATGCCCCGTTTATCCCATTTTGCTTTCAGCCTTGTCCCTCGCCCTTCCCCTACCAACCAACTTTTCTGCGACTAAAGTTGTTGAATTTCCTCCCCTCCGGCATCTAGAGACGAGAGATCACGGTCATATTTCTACTCTGTTGGCTTTTATGGAAAGAGGAATGTATGTTAGACCGCTCACCCTGTTCCCTGGGTCACCCGTCAGGGCCCACAAGTCTGTGTATTTGGGGGTAAAGCGGTGCAATTAATTTGCATCTTGGATCTATACGCACACAACACGAAACACACAGGGAGGGTGTCGATGTCAGTATTTTAACATAATCCGGGGGGTGGGGTGGGGTGGGGGGACAATTTAGCGTTTTGTATTAAGTGCCAAGATTTCAACAGTGCAAAACAGTCCCGAGGAACAGCTGTTGTCGGAGGAATCTTGCGCGGACGCGCGCGCGCGCGCGCGCGCGCGCACACACACACACACACACACACACACACACGGAGGCTGCAGCTTGGGTTAGCGGCTTCAGAAACTTCCCAGCCGGGACTTCTAAAACTATTTTGGAGGTGCTCCTTCTGACCTGCTATGGCTGGGAAGTAAACCCGGGTCGGCGTGCAGGCAAGCCGGGGTGGGGGCGGCGGCCTGCCTAGGGATGGGGAGGCCTCGCGCTCAGGAACTTGGGGCTGGAAAACTGGCCGACCCAAGAAGGGACAGCTGTCGCTTACATTTTCTCTTTCGGCAGTGACAGTTCAATTTCCATGCTCCCGAGGCTAATAATAACGCGATTAGCGGGTGACCTGCAGAGACAGAGTTTTATGAATTCGTGTTCTTGCGGCCCGTTATGGTATTTGGGTTTAGTGCTGGGGAATTATTTTTATTAGTCGATGAAAAGAAAATTAAAAGGAGATTTATTTCCTCCGCTCAAGTTTTCCCCTGTATTTGAATGGGGGTGCCCGTCCACGCGGACCACTGGGTGGGCAATCTGGAAAGGAACGCGGAGCGAATGTGTCTCCCATCTCTGGCCAGCCCCTGTTTCCTCACCGCATTCATCTGTTGTTAGAATCTCCGTTGGGCCTTCACACAGTTTAGTGGAAGTTCTTCCAGGCCTTACGACAACTCCCGATTTGGGGATGGGTTAGGTTTGCTTTCCCCAGGGTGGAAAAAGCACAAATTATTTAACTGCGCGTGGCAGATGCTCTGTCCCCAGTGCTATTCTCGAGGGAACCGCCAGGTCTCCCAGAGCCGTCCTGAGGTCGCATGTTCAAAAAGGACCAACACACAGGGTCACGATCAGAGAGACTCAGCCCTAAGTTTTCTTCCCTCCGGTCTTTTCAGCCACGAGCATGGAGAGAACAGTGGGGCTTGGGGCCAGGAGAGACGGGTCCAGGGTCGAGAACGAGAAGACCTGGGGTCCAGAATGCTGGCCTCCCGCCCTTGTGGTTCCGGAATAGAGAGGGACGACCTAATAGAGAGTTAGGTCGACCTGGCCTTAGTACCTTCGTCATGTTTTTAAGGGGGAAAAAAACAAAACAAAACAAAACAAACCCGGGCGTTTGGGTTTTAGAAAACGAAATATCTTTGTGGGGCAAAGGTCCGAGAGGAGGAACAAGCCGGAAACCTAGAGCGTTCACAGGCCTTCTGCGGAGCCGGGTTACTGGCGGGGCCTGGCCACGTCGCGGGCTGAGGGAACTCCAGTCGGAGCTCTCGTCCCCTTGGCGATCTCCACGATGGAGTTCGCAGCGGCCAATGGTTTCGTAGGAACCGGGCGCTGGATCAGGACAGACCTCTCCGAAGCAGGGCGCGGTGGCTAGGAGACGAGGCAGACCCGGGAGCGGAGGAGGCGGAGCTGCGAGCTCTGTCTGCCAGGGAATGGTAGTGGGAGGCAGGGCCAGGGCTCCGGGTCGTTGCATGTCTTCCTTTCTTTTTGTCCCTGAGACAGCACCCTGACAAACGCACCCAGGGCCACATCTAATGGTGTATGTACAATGGTACAGGTGGGGCCCCGGCAACTCCACTGTGCCCAGAGCCCTGTCTCCGCCTGGCTGGGCCTCTCCAATTCTGCTTTAACTCTCTTTCCCCAATTAGGACCGGAGGGGGGTGGGGGCGGCTGCGTGGCTCGCCCGCCCAGACCGATACGAGTCAGGAACAGAAGACAAAACAAAACAAAACAAACAAACAAACAAACAAACCTACAACAAAACCCAAATTGTCACGGGGCTGGGGAAGGATTAAACGCTCAGGGCGACCGCCCAGCGCAAGTGTATCCATCCTCCTCATCCCGTCTCTTCTGGTACCGGCATCTCCCACCCTCCCTGCCCTAGCCTCAAACTTTCGGGAACCTCGGACCCTCCACGGGTCAGATGTAATGTTTCGCTTTTATTCAAAGACGTGGCCTTTTGCTTTTTCGCAGCCCGTTTTTCTTTCCGAGAATGGACTGAGCTGGCTGTAGTGGGCGCCCAGTGCGCCTGGGTCGCCAACCTGCAGCAGCGGGGGACCCGCCCGGCCCGCGCACTGTAGGCACTCACACATCCGAGGACACGCAGTATGTATTTCAAAGGTTTCCACCGAGCCTGGTGGTCTCAAAAACTCCCTGAGGCCCTCGGGGCCTTGGAGAAGAGCCTGCGAGGTGCCCTCATTATTATACCGGGGCCAGCACTCCGATTCCCTTGGAGGGACTGCCAGTACTCTGCGTCCGCGGGCTGGGGAAGGGCTCAAAACCCGTCTTGGAGGAGCTTGGCTCTCGGGCATGCTCGCCCCGGCCTTTCCCGCAAAGCAACGGAGGAAACTTTCGCGAGGAACAGCTGCTCGGGCTGCGGCGGCCTTGAAAGTATATTTCAGGCACGTGGCGGCGCCAGCGGTGCTCCTACCGCAACCCAGTCTCCACCCGGTTCCCCAGCTCGGGTTTGGGCCTTTGCCGCCCAGATCCATGTTCGAGTGCGGCTGAGGCCCGGTCTCCCGCGGAGCGAAATAATTTAAACCCCCTGCGGGGGCATTTCCCTTTACAGAGCCCGCGGTCTCGAGTCTTGCAGCCGCGCGCTCTGGCGGCCTGAGGAGGTGGCAGAGTACGCGGGTAGGCACACAGAGCGGCACACGCAGGAACACGCGGGTAGATCGGCGCTCCGCGCACACGTGCGCACACGACTGGCGCTCGCATCACCCCCCCCCCTCCCCGCACGGGTCTACGCAACCCCTAGTGAAACGCGAAAAGAAAAGCTGTCGTAATGCCCCAGGGCACTTTCTTCTCTCGAATTAGCAGCTGGTCCCAAGAATTAATATGTCAGTTTATGGCTTGTTTGCTCAGAGTAGAGCTCCAGGATTTTAATCTTGACACCACCCCTCTACCCATCCCCAACCCCCAATAGGGAAACACAAGGTCAAACGGAGGAAGTGACTCCTTACTGACGTTCAAGTAAGGGGAGAAAAAGCGATGAGTTGGAAACCAGTGAGGACAATGTACTGGCGCGGGGCAAGCACCAGCCAGGGTGCAGGTCGGGCTGGGACCGCGGTACAAGGGTGCGCAGCGACGCGCAAGGGTCTACCTGGGGTAGAACCCCCCGCAAGGAACCCTAGTTCCCCAGTGCTGCGCGCGCCCTGGCGCCCGTGCAGGCCTCCAGGATGCCGGGCCTGCGCCCCGCGGACAAGCCAAGTGTGGGGCCTGCTGAACATGAGCAAGGTTCCCGCCTGTTAGGTCCGAACGGCCTTCCGTGGCGGTTGTTCCTTCGGTAAGTGACCTTGTGTGAAGCGGAGTGGAGGGTAGGCAAGATGCCAAATTCGTCTGTACCAGCAAGGATGGTGGTTCTCTGAGGATGGCTGCCAAACGATTTTTTCGCGCGCTGTGGGACGGCGGCTAACCAGACGACCTCTGGACGTGCGGGACATGCAGGGACGTACCGCGGTGGCCTGGGCGCTTGGGGAGGGTTATGGAGACGTTCTGTATAACACTGCGGCCCTGGCACAGTGGGAGCCACTAGGAAGGAGATAATTCCAACCCCCGCCATCCCACAGGCGGAGCAAAGTGCTGCAGGGCAGTGGGGGGACAGGGAATGGGGAGGAAGGACCGTGGTGGCCAGGGTTTGGACTGCGGTGGAAAGAAGGTTGAGTGTGCCGTGCTTCGCACCTCCTTAGGTCCCCCCGTGTCCCCCGGGGGTGTCCCGAAACCTGTGCGATGGGTATGGAAGGTATGGCGGTAACAAGGGAGCCTGGGGGAACAAGGGAGCCTGGGGGAAGTCTCTTGATTCTTGGCTACGAAGTGCAGGGCAGCCCCTCCCTCGCTCAGAGGACACTCACCTTACCCCTCTTGCCCCTCGGAGACCCGTCCGAGGAGCACAAGCCCAATTGCGCGGGCACGGCTGTCCTGGAGAGAGCAGCTCGCAGGCGAGGTGCGCAACGATTCTGAGTGAACGTCTCCCACGCCCCACCCAACAAGGCTCCTCATCACTTCTGGGGGGCTTCAGAGCTGGCCACTTTGGGCTTTCTTATTTTACAGGTAAAACTCCTAGAAAGAAAAGTTCACGAGGTGCTGCTCATGCAGGGAGTCGGGGCATTCAATTTCTGAAAGTGGATTCGGACTGAAATTGTGTTGGCACGAACCCGCTGTCGTTTTCCTGCCCCCATGCCAGTACTTCAAATGGCATCATAAACATCTTTTAATTATTATGGAAAACTGGTTTGAAATCTCTTTAGTTACCCCACCCTGCACCGGAGGAGCTCGTGAAGAATGGTATATGAAATACCTAACCTGGGAGCCAAGACTAAAATCATGGGGGTTGGTGGTTCGTGTTCCCCTATCGATTTGTGTGATTTCCTTCTCGTGTGGGGACTAGAGGTTAATGGAAGCAAGTCCCTCGTCATTAGTCCTTCATATTAGGCCACAAGGAGAGAGGGACAAGCACATTCTGGCTCCCAGGACCGAAGCATTTTATTCATCCAAGCATCTCCAAGGGCATTGCTCATATTACTGAGTGAAATATTCCAGTTCTGTTACAATCATCCTCTCTGTTGCCAAAAAATAATATTAAGAAGATGAGGACATTTTTTTGAGAGTCTGATTATGGACTCTGATAAAAATTTATTTCTTGTACTAGGGAGGAAAATGACTGCAGTACTTCTGAGGTCTGTACATTCTTTCTCTATGTGACTGTAGTTTTTTTTTTTTTTTTTTTTAAGCAAGGCCGAACTGTGCAAATTCCAGGATAAAGAGCAGGCTGGCATTTCGCTTTCCTTTCTGGAAATACAGAAATCCATCCAGTGATTATTCTGGGGTGTAGCTGGTTATTGCTTTCTTACTCCCAAAAGACGAAATCATTCAGCAGGAGAGAGTATTTAAGTGGTTTTCTAGTTTTGACCTTTAGGGATACTTTTCCACAGGGAGAAGTAGGGAACTGGTGGAATGTGGAATCTCTCTTTCCTCCATGTGGTTTATTTTTGCTTTGCGTTTTCCTGGTTTCTAGCGAGCTTTGAATTTTATATGTGCCTGACTGAGATACCCAAGGGTCTGTACTGGGAACAGCAATTAGCAAATTTATAAATTAGGGTCTGTTTACACTTTTGGGGGCAAGGATAATCACTAGTTAATTTAAGTGAGGCCTTTGGTCTAAGTGTCAGGGTGGAAAAGGAGACTAGGCAGGGAGGACCGGAGGTGAAATGGGGAGAGGCGGAGAATTCACGCAACGGGTGACGACAAATCAACATTTACTCGGTGCCATTAATGCTCCTCTTGGAGGCAGGACGTTTTGCTGACTGCAGACTGATGACCAGCTTTTGGTACCAGCAGTGAAAATAGGCCTTGAAACCACTCCTCCTCATCCTGTGCTCTCTGTGTCCGCCAGTGTCGAGCTCTGCCCTTTGTGTGTGAGTGTACGACGTATTAAAGAGTGTGTACACACGCGCAGGTGTTTATACACCAGTTCGCGTGGGAACACCAAGTTCTGAAGTGGGACATAGGTAATATTTCAGGGAAAAGAAACGGCCTTGAGTGAGTGTGTGTGTGTGTGTGTGTGTGTGTGTGTAGCTAGTTTAACAAATTGGGAATGCCTAAAATTTGGGGGTCAAAAATGTTGTCACCTCTAGACATCCTCTGTCAATTCCAGAAAATCCCAAATTTGAAAATCCCAGTTATTGGCAGAGAACAGGGATGTCACAGATTTAGTCGAAAAGACAGGGAGGGTGAGTTTTCCTGACTCAATTTGGCATTTACTTTTGTGACGAATGCCATGTTCCTTTTGGATGGGCAGAATGCTCCCTGTATTCTGCAGAGTAATTAACTTCATGTTCTCCCATGTTACGGGACTCATTGAGAGAAACCGCGATAATAATTATGACTAATAGAAGAAGTAACGAGTAAAACATTGTGATTTGGGAAAATAATTCAAGAACACAGGCAACATAGGCAAAACTATAGTTGCTGAGGCTCCAGTGGGCTGTTACCAAATGGCCACAGGCTTTAGAGGATTAAAAATAAAATCAAACAAACCCTGAATTCTGGATTGCACACCCAAGAGCCTAACATAGTCTCCTTTCAAAAATCAAAACACTGGAGATAACAGTCGAGTTTCCTAGGAAGGCATCGCTAGAGGTCATTGTCATGTGCCCAGCCAGCGGCCTTGCCGTTTCAGTGCCTAGTTCTCAACAAGGTGAATCGAAATCCTTGCTCCGAACACCCGCCGCCTTCTCTTCGCAGCCCCACGGCCCGGAGCGGGGCTCGGAAAGCCGCTGACCCTCCTTCTCCTCGCACCCGGCCCCCCCACTTCCCCTCACCTCCACATCCTCCTGTTGGGTTCCCTTCCCCCAGCCTCCTACGCACACGCTGAAAACGCCCTTTTTTCCCCACTCTCAAAAAAATTTCAGATGACGTTTCACCGAGGAAGGAATCGGGATTACATCTCTTCCCGAGAAACAGGCCTGGGGACAGCGGGCAGTTCGGGGGAAACTTGACTCGGCGGCGACTCGGGTCGCCGCAGCGCCCGCCCTCCGCGCGCGCCGGGGTCTGGCGGCGGGTAGGCGGCGCGGCCTCCGTGCGCTGGGCCCCCGCGCCGCTGCCCCCCGCGCTCCGCTGCGTCTCCGCGGGTCCGCGCGGCCGCCGGGCCCTGAAACCAGGGCCGCGGCGCCCTCTGCCCTGGCGACATGCAGAGACCCTGGGGTCATCGGGAAGGCCTTGGTAAAAGACTCCCTTATCCCCACCCCCCAAAAAAACTCCCCCCAAAAAAAATCAGGGGGGAAAAACCCCAAACCAACCAACCAAACGCCGAACAGAACCCGTGGATCTTACACCTCGCGCCCCGAGGGGAGTTGGAGCTTTTGCTTTCATCAGACTGAACAAATTTTCGAGGAATCAGACCGACTTCAAACATCAGCAATTAGGAACTAAGAATCCCTCGGACGGAGGAACTTTTAGTCCCTAACCATTTCCAAATGGGTAATTCGAGGATCGCAGATATCATAGCCGGCCCGTTAGGAGGGACAGTCGTGCTGTCGCTTCCAGGCCCAGAGGATCCCCGGGCGCTGGGGCCCGGCCGGCCGAGGTGCCCACGCCCAGAAACCGGCCTCGCGCCGGAGACAAAGGGACGCACACCATCGCCCTTCACACTCTTCTGGGGATTAAAAACAACGAAGTGATTCATTTATTAAAAAAGGGAAGGGAAGGAAAGAAACCACCCAACTTTGCGAAGTGAACTGAGAAACGGCTAGAAGCCGGCGGTACTGGCTTCTCTCCCCGAGCGGAGCGTTAGCACCGAGGGGGCCCTGCCTCCCGGCTTCCTCGCTTCAGAGCGTCAGTCGCACTAGAGTAGAAACCTACGGGCCAGGTGACTTGGGTGGCGCAGGGCTTCCGTTCGAGCTTCTGAAAAACAAGCAATTGATTTTCACAGTGGAGGGGCAGGCATTTGTGCCGCTAGGTAATTGTAAACACAGCGATCTGTCTCTGGGTTTGACGAAGCTTCCTTCACTCAGAAGCCTCACAATGTACGTGTGTATGTATGTACGTATGTACGCATGTATTTTTGGCGGCAAAGCTAAGGGATATATTATACATAAAATACTATAAATCTATGTACTATTTAGAAAAAAGGTTTAGTTAGAAAATGAATCGTAAGCAAGCTTGCAGAGGAATAGTGAATTGTAAAGCATTTCAGAACCCTTAACTGCTCATGTGGATATAAGTCTTTACTGCAAAGCTTTCAACACAGGCCGTCATATTCTAGATTTATCCATGTATTGTGGGAGGAGGAGGGCTGGACTAGCTTAAATTAGACCTGGATTCTAGCGCTAGCTTTGTCATTCATATTGGAACTAGGGATGTTTGTTTGAAAGGTAGACAAATATTTTAAAAATATTTTTATAAGTTGTTTAGTGGGTACTGTTAGGGTCTCAGTTCCTGGTTTGTGAAATGGGGGACAGAGGCTCAAAGGACATCTGAGCCCCCTTTAGCTGTAAGAATCTGATCGTGTAAACTTTTTTGTTCATAACCATTTTCTCCTAAGGCACCCTGGCCATCACTTGTCTCATCCTTTACTTTGCTGGTACGAGGAAAGCTTCCCTGCAGTTGTAGAAAGCAACCGCATAGCAACACAAAGCCAGAGGAAAAAAAAAAAGAAAACAGATTTTTTTCTTGAAAAGTTTTTAGATTAATATCACATGTTCAGAAGTCCTGAATTGGTGATTTCTAATCCTTTGTATTTGACGTAACCTCTTGTTGCTTGTGTGAACGCCCTGGACCCTACTGTCAAGACAATTCTATGGCATCGGTGAATTTAAAAGAACTGTAGGTTATTTTATGCTTTGAACGTTTTTTTGTGCCATCCCCACAAATAGCTGAAAAACTCTGCCTTTGAAAAATGAAGACAGAGAAAAGCCAACTTCATCACTGGTGAACTGAATTGGTGAATCCCACCCCTCAAACCATCAGTTGCCCCTCGTTACTATTTGAGCCTGGTGGAAAGCCTAGTGACTGTTTTCCAAGTCTAGTCTGCTAAGCCGAGATCTTGATCTGGCAGAGATGCCAGAATGCTAAAAGGATGACTTAGTAACAGGCAAAACGCTTGTCAACAAGATAGATCAGAAGACAGCCTAGCATTCAAGACCTCTATTCATAGCTGCTGAACTTGAAGGCAGGGTCAGACAAAAAAGCTGGGCCCGGCTCTCACCTAGGAGGGTTTCTCAGGTTTCTGTCTTGGGGGACTTTATTTCCTTGCAGACTTCTACAGCTGGGCTTCACACCCTAGTGACAGCTCCCCACCCTCAGGGATGCCCCTCAGTGATGCCCCCGCCCCTGTGCACACTTCTGTCACCATGGAGCTTGTGGGTTGACTGGTCATCCACTCCTACTACTGCCCTATAACTGCTGCGGGGCCGGGACCTTGTCTCCATTGCCTTTGTACCTCCAGAGCCTAGTAAGTAATAAAAGCACAGCGACAGTACAGCACAAACAATGATAACAAGTAGTAACATGTATTGAGCACTGTGTGCCAGCCACTGTACTACATTATATATAGGGCTGTTATATATATATTCCAAATATGTATCTATCTATATAATATATATCTAAATAATAGTATGCGATAATTAGACATTTCAAGTAATACATAATTCTATATACTTGTATATGTAATTACTTATACATAATGCCTAAAAATCCAAATCACGCTAATGAAATAGGTACTCTTATTGTCATTCTATTCGGTGTGATGAATGAATGAGTAAAGTGGTAGAAGGCTCAGGTTCTTGGGGTTCGACTGCTCCTGTCTGAGGCTGGGTCCCCACACGTGCTACTTGTGTAACCTTGGGCAAGCTACTAAATCTCTCCTGAGCCCAGTTTCTACATCTGTAAAATTGTACTAAAAATGTCTTTGTCAAAAGGTGGTCGTGAGGATGAAATGAGCTAAGGTACATAAAGAAACAAAGGACTTAGCGCCATGCCTATTATTTCCGTCAGTTGAATTCATCACCATTACTCACCTCAGTGACCACCTTGCAGATTGTCCTGCACAGTGGCCCCCACCCTCTCCTCCAGTCTTTTGCTTGACAGGTGATGTTGGACTGGGAGTGGGGGAGTGGGGTCACACTTGGTGTGTAGCCTGCAGTTAGAGGCAGAATGCGGAATCTGAGCGCACGTGCTGCTCAGGTCAAATGTATAGAACTTCGAGAGCTGTTGCTATTCAGGGTTTCACTGAGGCAGACGACAGCACCCCAGGGAGCACCTGGGGGAGGGAGAGAGGCTTCTAAGGGTGGGGATCAGCCTCTGGCATAAGGTAGGAAAAGGGGGTTGTGCTAGGGAGCCCCAGCTTTACCAGCTCCCCAGCTGGGCTCTGGCAGAAGACAGAAGGGCCTTTCTGAATGCAGGGAAGTAAAATAACACAGGCATGTTTCTTTGTGGTTACTTTCTGATATTTATACCTAAAGCCCAGAAATCCCCGAAAAATCAGGTTTAGGAACTAAGAAAGATTCATTTGCATGAGGCCTTTGTTTGTAAGGCCCGTACTTTATGGACCCCAGGATTCTGGGCAAGACGAACCAGTTGCACCCATTGGTTGGGGCTGCGGTAAAAAGATCTGTAGGTGAAGTTTGTGAGGGCGAAGGCGCATTCCCCGGGGAAGAGGGTCAGAGGAAGGATTCCCGTCAAAGTCTGCCGGCTTCAAGGAGCCCAGGGCACGTCATCGTCGGCGTTCAGGCCCTGCCCACCCATCCAGAGGAGGAGGTTGACGCTCTGTCTTAGCTGGAATTGAGGCCTCAGGTTTGACACAGCCTCTCTGCCCCTCATTTTATCTCCAGGACAGACGTTTCTCTACTTGCCCAGCTTACTCTTATCTTAGAGTGCCCACAGTGCTAACCGGAATTAGAACTTTCATGGACTGCGGGTGCACCCTGAACCAGGCACTGCGCTGATGGTTTTATTCCCATTCTCTCATTGCATCCTCCTAATAGTCCTCAACACGAGGTAATTATTCCCCCCTTCTACAGATGAGGAAATTGGAGCTCAAACTGATCGAGTAACTTGCCCGCCAACACACAGCTCCAGTCCACTCGAAGTGGACTGGCCAGAATTTAAGTGCAGCTCCCTGTGGCTCCAGAGTCAATGTCCTTAACCACTTGCCTCCCCCTGCAGATGGCTCTTCTAGGAGGAACTTGGAACCTTCGCAGTTGAAAATGTGTGCTTGCTGTTCATTCTGCCCTCCAACAGAAATAGCTGTCACAAACGTCAGAGAACTGGTTACAGTTTCTGGGTCTCTATCTTCCTTTCTCATTGTTCGTAGTCCCTCCAATCCTAAGGTGCCTTCTCCCTACCAGCTAGTAGAAGCCACCGCGGGGTTGAGTTTCTAAGCCATGGCTTTGGGATGGCGCATGCGCATGCAGCCTTCCCAGTGTGCCTCGCTTTTCTCTGATTTGAATGCACAGAAATCGCAGTGTCTGAAATGCGGTGGGCACATACTGAGTTTGATCTAAAACCTCCTCCTCCTAAATCCCCTTGTGCAGTGAAATGCAGTGTGCTCTGTTTTACCCATTCCCTTCCCCATTCACCATTCACAACGGGATGGAAAGAATCTGATTGGTAATTGATTCAAAATGGAACAGCTTAGAAATGTATCAGTTGCAGTGCCCAGCGCTTCGTGCATTTCTAAGTACTGCTGGGTTGTTGTTGTTTTCTTTCCAAACTCAGCAATCACAGCTGAAATCCCTTTGCCATGGATTGAATTTACAAAGGAAGAGATTCTGATTTCCACAGTGGCTTCTTTTTAATGCTCAAGGATTAGGAAACCGCCTTGAGGACCCACAGCAAGTACACCCACTCTCAGAGTCGCGGCTTTGACTTTAACCTCTGAGTGACTGCTCTGATTCATTTACTTTGTAACAGCTCTATTGAGAGCGGCCTTGTTTGGTATGGGATCAGTTATTTGCAGAAATCTCTCATCCCCTTAAACACTTACAGCCCATGTGCTTTTGCTCTCCTGACACGCCATAAGTGGATGTGATCCCGGCAGTGAGTTGTAGGGCACATTGGTTTTCAGGGGGTTTTTGGTCCACCTGTTCACTGTCTTTCCATCAGTTTTCCTCCCACTCCAACCAACCTTCCTCTCTTAGGAAGTCTGGTGTCTCCAACAGGGATTTGGAGAAAAACTAAACCCCCTTGCTTTCGGTGGGTGGACTTGAGCATTAATGTGTTTCTTGGCTCTCGCGCTGTAAAATCTATCGTATTCCTGTGTTGTGCCCAGTGATAGGAGAGTGGCTTTTTAGAATGAAAGAGGAAAAGATGTAAAGTCCGTGTCTGTTTTAAATCTTTGCTTTCTCCTCTTGCCCACCCCACTCTGTGCAGGCAACGATTGATGGGATTTGATAAGCTCTTGTAGCAACAGAAGCATCTGAATCTCCGAGCCCATTTCCTTTCCCAGAGAACCCAGGTGGAGGCAAACTCTTGAAATAGAGAGTGTGGCAGAGGATGAGGCGAATGCCGCAGTCTCGGGTGATACACTGGATCTTACCCAGGAGATCTGTCCAATTAGAAACGTAGATTCTGCAAGATAGGAAAGCAGCCAGGCCCGGGCCATTGTTTTTTTTCTCCAGTGCTCCGAGCACTAGCTGCATGCCCAGCAGTAATCCTGGGAACGCTGGGTCTCATCTGGTGCAACGGTGCATTACCCAGATTACCCCGGGACACCTTAGAGATTTGAGACATCTCTGTGATATTCTGACTGACTGGGTGGTAGGGACCGCAGGAGGCGCTTCCTGCAGACACGAGACCGTTTGACTGCTGCAGGGGTGAACAAATGGTAAACCAAGCCCAGGAGTGTGTGTGTGTGTGTGTGTGTGTGTGTGTGTGTGTGTGTGTGTGTCGGGGAGGGCCGGGGGAGGCGTCTTATGAAGGGTTGGGTGTAACGGTTCCCCAGCCTGCGTGGGCGAATTGGTTCCGGATGTTAACATTTTTTTGCTTGAGGCTTGACTACATTCTCCTTTTTCTTTGCCTGTTTTCCTGCCCAAGTTGTTAGGCCGCCACAGCTGTGTGGCTCATCCCTGGTGAATGTTGAGAATGACAGATCTGGCTTTAGGGGCCGTTTTGGGGTATGTGTTTAGGTAGACTTCTGAGAGGTTTTTCACCCAGCCACTTTCCTGGACTTTGAGTCCTGCTCTGTCCATCTTGTTGGCAGAGTCCCAGTTCTCCCCTGCACTGTATGGCCTCTGTTGGGGATTGAGGATGACTTGTTATAGAAAGCAGATGGTCCTGCACATCCTGGAAGCAGAAGAAACTGGCTGGTGTGGGAAACTGGGACAACGGAGAGCATAAGGTCTGGGTCAGGCTTCCCCGATACAGTTCTGGCTGTGTGACCTTGGGCAGGGGAGTGAACTCGGGGCCTCAGTCGTGCATATATGAAATGAGGCAATGCTGCTGGCTGAGGGCTGTTGTGAGAAGGAAGTGCAGAGTGCTCGGCATGGTGCCGGTCGCATGGACAGTGCCCAGTATCCTCACCTGTCTACCTTGCTCGTAATTATACTTTTGGTAAACTGAGAACACTCAGAAATTCTTCAGTGTTGTGATGAGAAACCTTTGGTGAGTGTCAGACACAGGATTGTCCCTAACTACCCTCCTGCTCCACTAGCTCATCTCCACTGATGTCCTACTCAGCACATCCCTTCACACAGTTTGACTCTTTGTAATTGACAGATACATTGTATAAGGTTGAGGTGTACGATGTGTTGATTCCATACGTTCCTATGCGACAATGAGATGACCACCTTTTATGCTGAGAACATTGAAAATCTGGTCTCTTGGCAAGTTTAAAGTGTACAATGTAGCATTGTTGATGTAGTCACAATGCTGCAGGTTCGACCCCCAGCACTTACTCAGCTTCCAACTTCAAGCTTGTATTCTGAACCCACATCTCCCCATTCCCCACCCCCAGCCTGTGGCAACTGCCATTCTACTCCGTTTTAACGAGTTCAGCTGTTTTAGAGTCGACATAAAAGCAATACCGTACAGAATATGTCTTTCTCTGTCTGCTTTACTTCACTTAGCATAATACCCTCAAGGTCCACTGCGTTGTCACAAAGGATAGGCTCTCCTTCCTTCCTGTGGCTGTACAGTAGTTCATTGTGTGTGAGTGTGTGTGTGTGTGTGTGTGTATCACATCTTCTCTATCCATTTATTCCTTGATGGGCACAGGTCACTTTTATAATCTGGCTCTTGTGAATAACACTGCAATAGACAGGGAAGTTCAGGATCCCGTTTTCATTTCCTGGATGACGTTTATATCACCCTCCAAGCAGCCGCCCCTGCTCCTACTGTCGGGAGCATGTTTCTCCTTCTCCTCTCTGAATTTCCCCCTGAAGTAAGTTCACCCTATTTTAAAGGTCGATGTTACGCACCCCATGTGACAGAAATATCCCAAGATGAAAAAGGGAAACTTGGTAGAAATATTAACCGACAGGAAGCATAGAGTCAAACCCGAGAGGGCTCCAGAGGAAACCGTGTGTGCCCAGGCAGAGCTCACGTGCACTGGGGGTGCTGCCGGGATGGAAGAAGGTTCTCGGTGGGCACCAACTTTATTTTCACCGGGAGCCTGTAGAGGGAGATCTTCCGGGGGTCTGTGGTTTCCTCTAAAAATGGTGCCAAGTGTGCTTCTGTGATTTTAGAGTCACAAGGGAGTCTCAGCTAGGTGATCTGCAACGCTCAAAGGTGTAGCCGAGATGGTGAAAGTACAGGGGTCCCCCGAAGACAACCGTCACCGGAAAGCTCCCCTTGAGAGGAGGTCTTCAGTAAGTGACCTGATTGGACTGTTTCTGAGCAAGGCTCCTGTCCCGCCCTGAGCTTCATAGACTTCCTGCAGGCTTTCCATTAGCAGCAGACTAGTAATTTGACTTCAGCCCTTCAGTTCCTTGGCAGGATACACACCGGTTCTCTTCTGCATCCTATTAGATTGGCATTAACCTTTAGGGTCTTGGACGATCGAGGCCAGTAGCCAAAGAGGGAGCGACTTTGGCCAACTCTGTTCTGCAGCCATCTTTGTGCATATGTGCACGCACAGACAAGCTGACATGGTGCTGTGTTTTTAATTTTTATTTTTTTTTAGATTTTATTTATTTATTCTTAGAGAGAGGGGAAGACAGGAAGAAAGAGAGGGAGAAAAACATCATTGTGTGAGAGAAACATTGATGAGCTGCCTCTCACACACGCCCTGACAGGGGACCGGGGCTGCAACCCAGGCATGTGCCCTGACTGGGAATTGAACCGGTGACCTTCCGTTTGCTGGACAACATTCAACCAAATGAGCCACACTGGTCCGGGCTCACACAGTGCTTTTGATCAATCTGTTCTGCATTTAAAAACAGTTCACCGAAGAATGGGTAAAGGTGAAGCCTGTAAAAATGAATACTTTGCACCTTTCTTATGACATGGACCACGTTTCACCCTGAATGAAAGCTTTCCGGAGGGTAGGTTTGCTTTATAAGCTGAGGATACGGGGAAGCCCCAGAGAGCACTGTGTCTTACTCATCTCGGAATCCCTGTGAGCGCCCTGTGAACATTTGTTAAAGGCAACCGGTAGTTGTCGGAAGGTAGCGATGGGTTTTGTAGCCTCTGCAGCCACTTTACAGATGATTTGGCTTTCAAGATGGTCCTGGAGGCCCAGCAGGAGGTGTCTGCCAGTTACCACTAGGTGTGATCTTGGATGTGTCAATTGATATCTTTATACTCTCAAGCCTCTATCTTAATGGGGATAAGAGCAGTGGATTTTAGTAAGGAGGTTAGGAGAGCAAGTGATACTACTAACAGGGCATTTTTGGAGCTAGACATTGCCGAATGCCCCCTACATGGAGTTTTTCGGAGCTCTCTCCTAATGAGGTGTTCGCATTTAGAAAT
>PVKM010026152.1:0-19511 GCA_004027735.1 Carollia perspicillata | reverse complement strand
TCTATAAATGGAACCTAATCAACAAAACAAACAAGCAAGCAAAATAGAACCAGAGACTTGGAAATAAAGAACTATCTGATAGTGACCAGAGGGGAGGGGGAGGAAGAGGGAGATTAAAAAAGGTGAAAAGGTCAAGTCAAGGAACATGTATAAGGACCCATGGACAAGGACACTGGGGGTGGGGGAAGAACTGAATGTGGGAGGGGGTGGACAGAGCAAGGGAGAGCTATGGGGGGAAAATGAGAAGAACTCTGAGTGAACAGCAATAAAAAATTTTAAAAAAGAAAGGAATAGAAAGTGTACAGAACAGGAGGTGCCAGTGTAAAGAAGGAACCCCTCCTGAGAGAGAGATTACTCTGTAAAGAAGAGATGTCCCGTGTAGCTAGTGAATAGTTGTGAAAAGGAAAATCTAACTAATGATAAGAGCATTACTGAAATATGAGAACAACCAAAAATCAGAGGAAACCAGACCAAAATCAGTATCATGACACTGAGAAAATAGAAAAGTCATTCAAAACCCTGGTTTATTCTATAGATAACACATATTTATTTAAGGAAAAGCTAAACTTTTAAAATCAACAAGAAATATAAAACACTAAATCTACAAAATATTTATGAGAGAAATAACAAAAAAGAGAAACAATACTTTCAGTACACATAAATACCCAAGAAACATCTATGTTAGAAAGAAAAGGAAACTTTAACACAACTTTGCAATTTGTATTTAATTATGTAGCATAGAAAGCATTGTAGATTTCAAAGAATGACAAGAATTAGTGGAATCTAAAGGTGAAAGCAGCAAATGAACACACAAGAAAAACAAACAAAAACTCACAGACATGGACAGCAGTCACAAGGTTACCAAAAGGTAAAGGGGGTCGAATGTATGTTGATAGAAGATGTGACTTTGGGTAATGGGCACACAATGCAATATAAAGACCATGTATCACAGAATTGTACACTTGAAACTTATATAATAATTTTATTAACCAATGTCACCCCAGTAGATTTAATTAAAAAAAAGAAATCTCAGAAAAGTGATGAAGTAACAAGAATAGGTAACAAGGGAATTGATGGAATGAAGAAATTAAATACAAATTCACAATAGTTTCATAAATGATGACTAAATCATCAGACTCTCAGATACAATAAATAAAATAGAAATATTTCAAAGTATGGAAAGAGACATACACAGTAAAAGTCGTAAAAGCAAGAAATGGAGACAGATATAAAAGAGATGTGAAAGATCAAAACAAAATTTAAATAATACAGCACTTCTCAAAATGTGGCCTGTGACCCTTCAGGTCACCCGAAACATCCCAGATGGTCCACAACTACCAAACTACTTTTGTATTAATACTAAGACATCGTTTACCTTTTAAAGTTTTATTCTTAGATGTGTCAGATAACTTCCAGAGTCTATGTGACCCAGGGTGACACCACTGCTCTGATGGTTAATGAAATGTGTACATTTTTGTGTTTTAAAATATTCTCAGTTTTAATTCCTAAATTGGTAAGTTTTGATAGATAAAATACACATAAACAGAAACCCTCTGTGCTTTTCAATACATGTTTAGAGTGTAAATGGGTTCTGAGACTGGCAAAATTCAAAATGCGTGTAATTGGAGATAATGAAGAAGGCAAACAAATTGATTAAACAGAACATCCATTTAAACTTTAATTCAGCCCTGGCTGCTGTGGCTCAGCAGATTGAGTGCCAGCCTGTGAACCAAAGCGTTGCTGGTTTGATTCCCAGTGTAGGGTGCGTGCCTGGGTTGTGGGCCAGGTCCCCAGTAAGGGGTGCATGAGAGCCAACAACACATTGATATTTCTCTCCCCCTTTCTCTTTTTCTTCCCCTCTCTAAAAATAAATCAATACAATCTTTAAAAAATAAATAAATAACACTCTAATTCAAGGGATCTTCCCTGAAATAAATATTCCACTCTGCATATTCAAACACTATATGCAGACCTGGGAAAACTGACTCAGGATAGAGATATGTACTAATTATATGTGCTATTTCAATATCAATTAGAGGAGTGTTCTTAAATATAGTTCCATTGAAATTTGTGCCTGAGATTTTGTTCCATTTTCAAAACCAAGGTTGACCCTTGGCTAATGAAGTGAGCCCCATTGTTTGTTTCATACAGGACATAGGTAATTTAGTTATCTTCTATGCACTGTAGTTTTCTCTTCTGTTAAAGGAAATAATAAGAGCTCCTATAAGATTTTGTGAAGTTTAAAGAATTTATATCTAAAAATGTAGAACAGTTCGGACATAGAGAAATCACTCAATAAATGTTAATTATTATAATCATTATTGTTATTATTAATACTGAAGTAAACACTTAAAAATAAAGATGCACAAAAACTTCCTTGATCAAAATACCTGATTCATGGCATATCATTTTTACTCCTTAAAAATCATGTAGTAATTATGATATTCATCATGGTTTAAAATTTGTTTTCACTTGCAATGCCTCAAATGTCATTCAAGCATTTCCATCATGTTTAATCACTAGGATTGATGCTTTCTTTAGTATTCTGATACTCTTCGTGTTAAGAAAACTTCCTTTTATTCCATAATTAATTAAAAATTTTATACAGAAATTACATTTGGTTTTTTCAAATGACATTTATAATGTCAATGTGATTTTCCTCCTTAGCTGCATTAATAATTTTTGCTGCCTTTATAAAATGTATGCATTAATAATTTTCTTAGGTTTTGAATGCCCTCAATGACCTAAAATACCTCCAAACTAATTTTAGTGTTCAAATGTTAGTGCACAATTTGATGTGATTTATGAATTACTTAACCTATCATTTCTCTTGGTTCTCTTAAGTTTATAAAATTATTCTCAATATTTTTGGAGGAGCATTAGCTTGATGAAATTTAATAGGTGTTCCCTAGAAAAATGAAATGTATGATTAAATCTATTTTGAAAATTCTACATTATATAAATTTTTAAAATTCCCTTTGCTTCTGAAATTTTCAGAATTAATTCATTTATTTGGATTGAAAATGTTTAAAGGGTTATTTTAGGGTATGTTTCTGAAATTTATTTTGTACATATAGAACAGTGTAATTACCTTCAATCTATAGAGTTCTTGAACTTTTTCAAATGTTAGCATTTCTGAGGTCATTTAATTTGCTTTTGACAAGGAAAAAGAGGCAAACACTAGGGCTGAAATCATCTGAGAAGTAGATTATGAACTAAAACCCTGCCAAACATATAGAAAATCAAACAACCACAGTATTTAAAAATTGTCATTTAACTGAAATCACCTCTCCTAATACTATTGGGTTAGCCATAAAATCCGTTTAGCTTTTTCTGTAAAATAAAAGACACATTTTTCATTTTCACTAGTAACTTTATTGGTTTGGATATTTTGAGTGTATCGGCTATCTCCTCTGTAGTGTACCACTAACAGTTCTCATTCAATGTCTCTATTTGATCACTATCAACTTCATTTGGTCTACCCTACCTTGGAGTATTGTCCAGCGAGGGATCTCCAGCATGAAACATCACAAACTATTTTGACACATCCAATCAACTGCAGTACCTTCTCCATACACTGCACAAATCTTTTTTTGCATTTCAGTGGCATTTTTACTTTTCTTGAAATAATAAAGTATACTATGCCAATAATGTTGCATATTTTCTTCCATCTTCAATATTAAAATGGATACACAAAAATTCACCAATTCTGATAAGGTTTTTTAAATGCAGGCTGATATGACAGTTGTCACAATGCAATTTAACAAAATTGTTTTGAATGATGTTAAAGATATCTAAGCACTACCGGAGCCATCTTATAGGGAAAAAAATGAAATTTTTGGCCAACTCAATATTATTTGTTATATTCTAGGTTTAGTGGTGCTCCTGAATTGAAAATATCTACAAAATATGGCAAGTGAAAAACCTGACTTTATTTTGTTTTTGTTTTTTATTTTTGTTCTATTACAGTTTTCCCTCATTGCTCTCCTCTGCCCTGTCCCTCCCCACCCTCCTCTCCCACAATCAGTCCCCACTCAGTTGTCCATGCCCATGGGTCATTTATACCTGTTCATTGATTATACCCTTCCCCTTCTTTCCCCGTTATCTCCGTTATCTCCTTCACCTCTCCCCACTGGTCACTATCAGTCCATTCCTTGTTTGCATTTCTCTTGTCCTATTTTGCTTGTTTGTTTGTTTTGTTCATTAGGTTCCACTTACAAACAAAAAACCTAACTTTTAAAAGCATAATTAATGTAAGCAATCCCAGTTATTAAATTTTCTCATTGCTATCAATCCTTAAAGATTAGCATTTTTATTGTTGTTCAGGAAGTTTTCATGAATATATGTAATAAAAATTATATATATGTACATATATATAACAATTACTAATATGAGTATTTCACAATTCAAAAGTAAAAGTTTACATTCCATTTCATAGTAAGCTAAGAATGGTGGATTTAATTCTGTAGCTTCCCTTAAGGTTTGGCATACATTGTTCTCATAAGATAATAAAGAACTTAAGTATTTTAGAATTTGCCTGTTTAGTGTTGAAAAGTCAATAATAACTATATATATATATATATGCTTTTAGAAATGAGTGACTAAAGGTAATGAAACAATCTTGATTCAATTGGCATTTAATATAAAAAAGAATTGGATATCAGCCAGTATTCAGATTTATTAAGAGTCAAAAATGCTGTCACAGCTCATATGTACATGGAGTGTTAGTCATTCATTTTGTTAATCTAATATAATATGGAGTATAATTTATCAGGACATCAAAATAATAGCTTTTACTCTATTTCCTCACTTCTATAAGGACATGCACAATAGACTCCACAGCTATACATGAACTCTATTAGGGCTAATTGAAAATAGATGGCACAATTAACCTGCTTCTTAGTAAAAAGCATTAACACTAAATGTAAAAGTCTAATCACAATAAAAAGAGATTCGCATTGGAAGTAAATGCAGTGAATAATTTAAAATCATCTGATTTTCTCATACAAAGTAAATTAAAGAAAGAAAAAGTTAATGTAACAATACCCAAAGCAGCAATTAGGTCATTTGCATTCCTAATCTTTGCTTTCTTTCTCAAATATATTCCATTTCAGAAGTATCTATAGATGATTTAACACAATGACACACTAAATTCAGGTTCAGCATAGCAGAACTGAGACCGCGGTCAATGGAACAAATAAACTGTGAGGGTAATCCATTATAATGCAAAGTATGAAAATTAGCATAGGAAAAGTTCTATAGGAAAAACTGCCTTGATTATTTTATCTCAAATTCAATTAAAGAGATTCTTTTAATAATTTGCTATAATTAAGCTCAAAACTCAAAGAGCTCTTTTTAAAATTATTTTATTGTTGTTCAACTACAGTTGTCTGCATTTACTCCCCAATTCCCCCTGAAGGAGCTCTTAAAACATAAAAATATTTTAACTCTGGCCTTTTAAAAAAAGTTTTATTTTTATTAATTACGCTGTTACAGTTGTTCCCACTTTTCTGGACTTTTAAAAATAAGTCATCTATAGATTTTTTTTTAAAGAAAATTTAAAGCACACCCGAGTTATACTTACTGTCCCTCTTCTGTTTTATACTGAAGGCAAACATCCTTAATCATTTAAGATTATTTCATGTTAAGTGTAGTCTTAGTTCTAGAGTTCTGTTAACACTGTAGAAGATGCAACTATAAATTCCTAGAGATTGCTATGCCACAAGAAGATAATTTGACAAACCCAGTTTAGAGCTTTCTATACCTAGGACTGAAGTAAATGAATAAATATATTAATGTTTTAGTAAAAATAGTATTAAATGAAATTAACAGTTAAAAATTCACTCCAAAAGAAGAAGCATATAGATTATTGTAAGGACATCATTTTGTTGTGCTTGAGAAAACTATTTTCTCATATTTTTAAGTATAGTAAGTAAAAAGTAAGTAAGTGAAAATGTAAGAAAGTAAAAAACGTACTTTCAATATTACAAGCTTTTAGGAAAGTTTTTTCTAAAAGTAGGGTAATTCCCAGTATTGTTAGAATTAAAGCTGTACATTAAGTGTTATACTATAGTAGAGCAAGATTACGATTCTGGTTTTGGAAAGAATATCCTAAATTTTGATGACATGAAAAGTTTTCCTCAGAATATGATAAAATAGAATAAGTGAAGTCTATGTTTGGGTAGAGTACCAAAGTCTTCAAGGGTCATGAGAATAATGGGCATAACCTATAGTAGGTTATGAAAACACAGTAAGGACTAAAACAACAGGCTATAATAGATCAAGGAGGTAGAGAATCAAAGGGACAAAGCTTTTTTGCAGTAGAATAGTAATTCATTTTCTTCCTCTTACATGGCAGGTGAAACTATGTTGACCTTGACTAGAGATTCGTGTAAACATAGTACTAGGATTTACTGGATGGAAGATTAGAAAAGATAATATTCTAGTAGATGTATTGATTTATTTTTTAAGAAATGCTTTTAACAGGATACATCTATGCCAGATTTTTTGTAAATATAACTGTAACTGTATATTTTTGAACCTCAAATATGCTGAAGAATGTAAACTTTTTAGCTATAATGAATACAATAGATCCCCCAAACTAAGAAACTAGGCAGACTACCTTTTTTTTTCTCATCACCCTGAACCCCAAATACACCCTGGTGAGGAAAAGCAGGAGATTTTGAAGGCTGCACCTGGTAGACGTGGGGCCTTCCCGATGTGGAGGTGAACGTTGAATATAGGGTTGCTGCTTCACTCTCCAAGGCTTTTCTGATCACTAGAAAAATTTAATGTCAGGTAAGCTTTGTGTTATATTTATCTTTGTGTTACCAATCAAGCCTTTATATTTTCTTAGGATTACATTAGAGACTGGACAAGCTCTGAAAAGGCAGAATTTACTTGTCAAGGAACATGTATAAAGGACACATGGAAAAACCAAATGTGGGTAGGAAGAGAGGGTGGGAGGTGAGGATGGCTGACATGGAACGGAATGGTGGGGTGGGGGGGAATAAAGACAACTATACTTGAAAAACATTAGCAAAATAAAAAAACACCATAAAAAAAGGGGGGGAGGCAGAATCAACAGGAGTGGACTTTTCAATAGTTACACATATTCAAAATAAACATTTATTTTGAAAACTTTTCTAAGATTATTTTATTGATTATGTTATTACAGTTGTCCCATTTTTTCTCCCCTTTATTCCCCTCTACTCTGTACCCACACTGCAACCAGCATTCCCCCACCTTAGTTCATATCCATGGGCCGTACATAAAAGTCCCTTGGCTTCTCCATTTCCTATACTATTCTTAATCTCCCCATCTATTTTATAGCTACTATTTATGCTTCTTATTCCCTGTACCTTTTCCCCCATTCTCCCCCTCCCCTACCCCAACAATAACCCTCCATGTGATCTCCATTTCTGTGATTCTATTCCTGTTCTAGTTGTTTGCTCAGTTTCTTTTTGTATTTGTTTTTGTTTTGGGTTCCATTGTTGATAGTTGTGAGTTTGTTGTTATTTTACTGTTCATAGTTTGGAGCATCTTTTTCTTAGATATGCTCCTTTTACATTTCATATAATAAAGGTTTGGTGATGATGAACTCCTTTAACTTGACCTTATCTGGGAAGCACTTTATCTGCCCTTCCATTCTAAATTAAAGCTCTGCTGGATAGAGTAATCTTGGATGTATGTCCTTGCCTTTCATGACTTTGAATTCTTCTTTCCAGCCCCTTCATGCCTGTAAAATTTCTTTTAAGGAATCAGCTGACAGTCTTATGGGAATTCCTTTGTAGGTAACTATCTCCTTTCTTCTTGTTGCTTTTAAGATTCTCTCCTTATCTTCAATCTTGGGTAATGTAATTATGTTGTATGTTGGTGTGTTCTTCCTTGGGTCCAACTTCTTTGGGACTCTCCTAGCTTCCTGGACTTTGTGAAAGTCTATTTCCTTTGCCAGATTGGGGAAGTTCCCTTCATTATTTTTTTTCAAATAAGTTTTCAATTTCTTGCTCTTCCTCTTCTCCTTCTGGCACCCAACATTCAGATGTTGGAATGTTTAAAGTTGTCCCAGAAGTTCCCAAGCCTCTTCTCGTTTTTTTGAATTCTTGTTTCTTCATTCTGTTCTGATTGAATATTTATTTCTAACTTCTGATCCAGACCATAGACTTGAGTCCTGGTTTCCATCCTTCACTGTTGGTTCTCTGTGTATTTTTCTTTATTTCATTTTGCATAGCCTTCACTTTTTCCTCCATTTTGCAACCAACTCAACCATTTCTGTGAGCATCCTGATTACTAGTGTTTTGAACTCTGCATCTAATAGTTTGGCTATCTCTTGGTCACTTAGTTCTATTTTTGGAGCTTTGATCTGTTCTTCCATTTGGGCCATATTTTTTTTTTGTTTTGGCATGCCTGCTTTGTAGTAAAGTGGGGACCCTTAGGTACTTGCCAGGGCAGGGCAATCCAAGTAGATGCATTGTGGTGCTGTATGTGAGGAGAGAGTCAGAGAGGGAATGATGCTGCTTTCTCAGCTGTCTGCTGGCACTTCCCCCACTACTCACAAGCAAATTGGGCCCTTCTGGTGCTGATTCCTGGGTAGGTGGGTTTGTGTATGTTCTAGGACCCTGTGCATCTCTCCAACAACTCCTGTGAGGGTGGGGGTTTCTCCCATTGCTGCAACCCCCACAGGTTTTTACAAACAGAGTTTTTGAGGCTTTCTTGTCCTGTGCTGGTACCCTGAGTTGTGTGGTCTGTTTCACTCCCCAATTGTTCCTCCTGGTTTATCTGCTTGCAAATGTGGGGCTTCCCAGTCTGCCAGGCACAGCTGCCTTGCCCACTGGGTCCTCAAGTCACTGCCTCTCCACATGTCCTCTCCACCTGAATGCCCATCTCCACCATCCTACCAGTCTGAACGAATCTTTCTTCTTCAACTCCTTGGCTGTAGGACTTCCATACAGTTTGATTTCTGGCAGTTCTGGTTGTTTTTTTATTTTGAATTTGTTGTTGTATTTCTTTTGGTTGTACAAGGAGGCAAAGTGTACCTACCTATGCCTCCATCTTGCTATTTTGAAAACATTATAAGATGATTTATGTTTTAATATCCTAGAGACTTGAAATGACTAGTAGTATATTGGAACCATAAAGAACCACTGTGTGTCTATTAGAAGAAGGAAAATTATAATTCAGTGCTGTCATTAAAAAGTTTTGCTCACACACATTTGACTGGAGAAAACTCATTATTACAAATACAGAATTTTTTTAAAGAAATAAAAATCATATGATACTCTCAATAAACTAAGAAAATCTCAATAGATATACATGACAAAAACTGTAGTCAGTTATTGAATTCACCTAATGTGATAAAAGATATTTGAAAAATACTATAAGAAATTATACACTATGGTGAAATGTTAAAATCTTGTCTTCTAAAATAAAAAAGAAACACAGAGGCCTATTATCATGCATAATATTTAGCATACACTAGAGGTACCAGCCTGAGCATTAATTTAATTTAAGTAACAGAAACTATAAGTACTGGAGAGGGCTAAATTAAAGGACTATTATCAACAAATTAACAAAGTACTGTTATCAACATGATAACATATGTAGTAATTTTTAATTGCAAAATAGTTAGAAATAATCAAAGAAAATTTGTAACTTTACTGGATACAAAACCAATATTTGAAGTCAATTGTGGTTTTATATACTGGAAGAGAACAGTTAGGAAACCAACTATAAATAAATTACATTTGCAATACCAAAAGTGTTTAACCCCAAGGTATAAAATGCTTAAGAACTTTCCATAGAAAAGAATAAAGCTAGATTAAGTAAAAATAAAGACAATGTAAATAAATGAAGGAATATATGGTCATCAGTAATTGGAAAATTCAGTGTTATAATGATGCTACCTATCCCCAAATGCATCTATGCATTCAAAACAGACCCAATTAATACTCCAATAGGAATATCATGGAAATGTATGACTTAATTCTAAAATATATCTGTAAATTCAAGAAGCCAAGAATATATAAGACAAATTTGAAAGAAAAGCAGAACAAATTTACTGTATTATATACTAAGTCTAGTATTAGCACAAAGATATTCATAGAATGTGGGAATAAAATTGAGTTCAGAAACTAGACCTATGCATAGATCACAATAATATTCAGTTTGGTAATAAATGTCATTCTTTTTAATGATAATTCTGGTCTAACTGGCTCTTCTTACAGAAGAAAGAAAATTAAATTAACTGGTAATTTATATCACACCCCACAATTTATCTGCACTGCATTTTTAAATATGAAAGTTATAAGAATTAAGTGTTTTCACAAACAACATGGAACTATAACTTCATTATCTGAGTATGGGCAAAGATTCCTTTTATAGGACACACGAAGCATTAATCAGAAAATAAGTAACTGATAAATGGAACTGCATTAACAGTAGGAAATGGCACTCATAAAAGCATACTAGTAAAGCAGTAAAAAGGAAAGCCACAGAACAGGAGAAGATATTACAACACATAAAACTCAAAAAGGATTTTTGTTCAGAATATAAAAATAAAGGTTAAAAATATTACATTCTTCATTTAGAATTTAGTGTAAGAAAGTGGTCTAGTTTCATTTTTCTGTATATATCTGTCCAACATTCCCAACACCATTTATTGAATAAACTGTCTTTAACACATTGTATGTGCTTGCCTCCTCTATTGAATATTATTTGACTATAATGCTGTGGGTTTATTTCTGGGTTCTCTATCCTGTTTCATTGATCTATGTGTCTGTTTTTATGCCAATATCATGTTGTTTTGATTACTATGGTCTTGTGGTATAGTTTAATATTAGGTAGCACGAGTCCTCCAACTTTGTTCTTCTTTCTCAGCATTGCAGTTACTATGTGGGGCCTTCTGTGGTTCTTACAATTTTTAAAAAAATTTGTTCTAGTTCTGTGAAATATGTCATGGGAATCTTGATAGGAATTTTATTAAATCTATAGGTTGCTTTGGGTAGTGTGGACATTTTAATGATGTTAATTCTTCTTATTCATGAACATGGTATGTGCTTCCACTTATTTGTATCTTCTTCAATTTCTTTCTTGAGTGTCTTATAATTTTTCATGTACAGGTCCTTTACATTGTTAGTTAGGTTTATTCCTAACTATTTTATCCTTTTTGAAGCAATTGTGAGTGGGACTATTTTCTTAAATTCCCTTTGTGTTAGTTCATTATTAGCATATAAAAATTCAACTGATTTGTGGATATTAACTTTGTATCCTGCTACTTTGCTGAGTTCATTTACCACTTCTAGTAGATTTTTGGTGGGATCTTTGGGGCTCTCTATATAAAGTAACATGCCATTTGCAAATAAAGAGTTTTACTTCTTCCTTTCCAGTTTGGATGCCTGTTATTTCTTCTTCCAGTCTGATTGCTGTGGCCAGGACTTCCAGTACTATGTTGAATAAGTGAGGTGAAAGCAGACCTCCTTATCTTTTTCCTGATAATCCTAGAAGAAAACGTGGTACAAAATCTTGGACATTGCTCATAGCACTTTTTTTAATCAGATATATCTCTTCAGGCAAGGGAAACAAAATAAAAAATAAATAAATGGGACTACATCAAAGTAAAAAGTTTTTGCACAGCAAAGGAAATCAGCAAAATAAAAAGACTACCCACAAAATGGGAGAACATATTCACTGATATAGCTGCTAAGATGTTAATATACAGAATTTACAAAGTACTTACAAAACTTAACACCAAAAAAAAAAAAAAAATCCAAAAACGAAACCCACAACCCAATTAAAAATGGGAAAACAACCTGAATAGACACTTCTCCAAGGAGGGCATACAGAGGGCTCAGAGATATATGAAAGGATGCCCAGCATCACTAACCATCAGAGATACAAACTAAAACCACTATGAGATACCATCTCACATCTATCAGAATTCTTATTATCAATAAATCAACAAAAAACAAGTGCTGACAAGGATGTGGAGAAAGAGGAACCCTCTTGCACTATTGGGGAGAATGCAGACTGGTACAGCCACTGTGGAAAGATGTATAGGATTATCTCAAAACATTAAAAGTGGATCTGCATTTTGAAATAGCAATTTCACTTCTGGGAATATATCCAGAGGAACCCAAAACACTAATTTGAAAGAGCATAAGCACCCCTATGGTCATTGCAGTGTCATTTATAATTCCAGAAAAGCAGCCAAAGTATCCATCGATAGATCAGTGGATGTTTTATCATTGGATAAAACAATTATGGAGCACTTACACACTGGAATACTACTTGGCTGTAAAAAAGAAAAACTTACCCTTTGTGACAGTATGGATGGAACTGGAGAACATTATGCAAAGTAAAATAAGCTAGTCAGAGAAAGACAAATACCATATGATGTCACTCATATGTGGAATCTAATTAACAACCTGAATGAACTAACAAGTAAAATGGGAAGAAACTCATAGAGAGCAAGATGACAGCTAGTAGTAGGGGAGGTTAGGGGGTGGAGGGATTGGGCAAAGAGGAAAAGCTTTTCCTCTTGGACAATAGTGTGGTAATTGCTGGGTGGGGGCAGGTTTTTAAGGGACTAAATGGTAATGGGAAAAAATAAAATAAAGATAAAATTTGTCCTGGCAGGTGTGGCTCAGTGGTTGAGCACTGAACTGTGAACCAAAGGGTCACTAGTTTGATTCCCTGTCTAGGGCACATGCCTGGGTTGCAGGCCAGGTCCCCAGTAGGGGGTATGCAATAGGCAACCACACATTGATATTTTTCTCTTTCTTTCTCCCTCCCTTATCCTCTCTAAGAAATAAATTCCTTTTAAAAAAAAGTTTAAATTTTTAAAAATTACAGAGAAATTTTTAAAAAGGAAGAAACACCCACCAGAGAAATGAAAAGAGAACAATGGGCAAAATGGAAAACCACTACCACTACACAAAAGAGTAATCCAAATTATCAATAAACATGCACCAGAATGTCAACTTGTAGTCATCATGAATATAAAAATTGAAATAAAGACAGGTAATACTAATTTTCCATAAGAATGTCTAAAATTATTTTTTAGAAAAAATAAAAATAGCAAGAATCAGCAGGGATGTATAAAAATGGGAATTTTTATTCACTGCTTTGAAAAATAGTTTGGTAATATCTACTGACTTCAGTGTATGCACAGATAATGGCCCAGTAATTCCATCACAAAGTAGACATCTGTCGGAAACACATTTTAAATGCATTAAAGATATGAACAAGAATGTCCTATTGAGTACTATTCATAACAACCCAAAATGGAAATAACCCAAATATCCATCTACATGAATGAATAAATTACTTTTGTTGTTGTCTCATAATAGAATATTATAAAGTAATTTAAATGGGCAAAACTACAACTACATAAAACAACACAAATGCCCAAACATACTGTTGACTGAAAGATTTCCAACACAAGGGAAGAGATCTTACCTATGATTCCACTCAAAACAGATGCACCCACAAGTATTAGGAGTCAGGTAAACACTCATTTCTGAGGATGAGGAAAGGGGTTGATTGAAAGAATACATGGGGGGGACTCTGCAGTGTTAGTAATGTTCTACACTTCTTGTGTTGAGTGATAATTATCACTTCATGTTATTATTTATAATCCAAAAGACATTTTAAATGTGGTAGACAGAGCTTTCTGTCCCATTTTCCTCTCAGAAATCACATGAAAATTATAACAAAAATGACTTTGATAAAATATAATAAAAGTATAAAAATAGGAATATTCTATATTTTACAATAATACTTAAGGATGAGCACCAGACAGGGAAGGCAGAACAGCAGCAGTATGAACATGACTGGCTGCAGATGGAGGTACCTATGAGAGGCCCACCATTTCACTCTGCAGGAACTTGTCTCTGTTGAGGCACTGAAATGCTAGGTACCATAAGCAGGAGGCACAATTCTAAAACAAGAAAGCTTTTAAAATCTCTGAACCCTGTCTTGGGAGAATGATTGTTTAACCAAATGACACCAGTCACAGTGGAGAACAGGATGAGGCTCTGATATGAAAAAACGTCAGATTCATCTGGAAAACTTGGTCAGAATTACACCTTCCTCACCACTGAAAACCAACAGAGCTCTTAGAACTCTCGTAGACAGAATATTTTGATGATCCCTAATGACCCACAGCCGTTTTAATCTCCTTCCCTTGAGTGTGAATAGACCTGCGAATATAGTGAGATATTTATTACTCCCATGGTTACACTACAAAAGTGAAAGAATTTTGCAGATATTATAGGTCCCTAATAATCTTACTTTTCAAAGGAAAATCATTCAAGATAGGTCTGATCTATTTAGAAGAATCATTTAAAGAGGGCTTCGTTCTCTCCTGAGTTCTGAGATGCCCTTCCCTGGCCTTGAAGCATACTGCCATGCTTTAACAGCCAATGGAAAAGGGCAGCCTGTAGAGGTGCTCAGTTCTACAACTGCCAGGAACAGAATTCTGCCAGCAATCTGAATGCAGTTGGAAGAGAACCTCAAGCTCAGCCTGTCTGATATCTTGACTGTAGCCTTGGGAGGGTATAAGGAGAGGACCTAACTTGGCTAGGCCCCGACTTCTTATCCACAAAAACTGTGTGATAGTAATATGTTTTATTTGTGGCAACTTTTTTTTTAATGCAGAAAAGCAAATCTCTTATGCAAGGACCCAGAGAATCATTCTCTAGATGAAAGAAAGGGCTCCAGAAAAATTAAGGCAATTTAAGTTTTGAAATTCCACAGAAAACAGCTGCTTTACAGCACAATTGACTCATGGTAATGCCCAATAGTTGTCACCCTGGCTCTGTGCACAGAGCATTGAATCACGTGTCCAGTGCTTTATTCCAGAATATAAAAGGATAGGCACTGAAAATAATCAACTCCACTAGACCAGGAGGATTCAAATTCAGACTAAAGCTTCAAGAAGAAATGAAACCCCTTTAACTTGCTACATATTGAATTGGAAGATAGAAGAGTGGGAAGATTAACAATAGTTTGAAAAAATGAAAAATTATGGATATTGGAAAGCAAATTCCAGATGAAAATAACATAACTTTGGTACACTAGTTAGCTAAACAAATGGACTACAGTTATATTCCAAGGTGAGAGAAAGGTAATTTGGGTATACTAATGGACTCAGCTTTGAGTCATATCTAATAGCGGAGCACCGAGTACTGGTTTAATTTAAAAATTGCTTTAAAATAACATATTTAAAGGCTTCGAACAGAATAAAGGTATAAGAGGAACAGACACTCATTTACTGTAATACAATTTATTGTAAAACTCAATGAATGAAAAGCATTCAAAATAAGGGTATTATTCAGAATAGCAAAATAGGTACCAAAAGAAATGTGAAAGATTCGGAAGGGTCTAGAGGACCCATTGCAAAACTGGGAAAGGACGGAGCAGGGCACTGCTGTTATTGTTAACATCTTGTAGCACTATTCAGTTTTGAAAATATGTGAAAACATCACCTGGATGATAATGACAATTAGATTTATAATGGCATCTAATAGGATGAGTGTGACCTCTTTAGCTAAAGAAAATTATGTGTTTTGAGCTGCAGCACACTAAGTGGCCCCTGGAGGCCTGAAAAAGTTAATGTACCTCTCTCAGCATCTGACGGAAGGAAAGTCTGAGTCACTAGTGAGTCTCTGGTCCATTAGACAGAGATCATCCAGTAAATAATCGAAATTTAAAAAGTAAAAGAGGGAGAGAGTTTGTGTGTCCTCTGCAAGGCTATTACAATTATATGGTGAACTGAACAGGTAACTATGCTGTTAGATATTCAAAATCCTGCTTGGAGATTCTGACTTCTACAACAGAGACTCAAAGGGAGATGCATGTAGTCCAGCCATCGATGGCACTGGAGTTTTCCTGAGCTTTTAAATACCTTATATTGTCTTTGCTGGAACTTGTGAAATGTTATAAGATAATATTTGTAAAGGGACCCATATTAGAATTACAAACAAGGAAAATCTATGCAAGTCACAGACAGGAGAAGGTAAATTCATTTAACGTTTGCTGTATATGGTGATCAGCATTAAATATTACATTTAAAATTTACAGGCAATCTCAATAAGATAATCTACTTAGAGATACTGGGAACTGTATTTAAAATCAATGCTATTTCAAAAAACTAAAAAACAGATACATCTTTTATTGTTTGACAGTGATGCATAGAACAGAAAAGTCACACAAGGTTATGGGACAATTCTATCCTACTATTTCCTTGATATATCAGGAGACCGACCATTATATTTTCCATATTTCATTTCTGAATATAAGAAATGTCCTACACAGACTAGCTTTTTAGTTTGTTTCCTTATCTAATTTGATCTATTACATTAGATTAACTTTACTTATTCTTCTTTGGCATTTAAAACATGCATCTGTTAAGCAAATAAGGAAGACAAACTGCTTTTGACAATGAGATCTTAGAGCTGGAAGTCTTTTAGATAGGTTGAAGTAGAAATGAGGGGGGGATAGTAGTGATTAAATAGGGCAGGTCTGCCCCTCCCAACACTGCTTACCTTGAAACCACAGGTTAGAATTTAAAAAGTAGGTACTAGACAGCCCTAAAGATTATGTTTCTAGGTAACACATGTCGTCCCTTGGTAAAGTATACAAGATAATATATTAAATCCCAACAAGCTCTAACTGATGCCCCCTACTCTGTAAAATTTATAAATTTAGCCAAGATTGATCTTTTTTTATTCTAATACAATATTCCAATATTCTATTTACTTGAAAAGAATATTGAAACTAGTAACAAAAATACAATAACTAAGTTAAAATTCAGCATTAAGTAATTAAAACATTAATTAATAAAAGGAATGTTAGATCATAGTCACAGGACCCAGTACCTGCTATAGAATGAGAATTTGTGTCCCTCCAAATTCCTGTTAAATCCCTAATCCCTAGTGTGATGATAGTTGAAGGTGAGATATTTGGGAGCTAATTAGGGTTAGTTTAGGTAATAAGGATAGGATCTTCATGATGGGACTATTGTCCTTATAAAAACAGAAGGATACTGGATAACTCCCTCTCTCTCTTCCCCCACCCTCTCCCTGCACCCCACCTCTATGAGCATGCACCAAAGGAAGACACTGTGAGCACAAAACAAGAAAGCAGCCGTCTACAAACCGTGAAAGGGGCTCTCACCCGACTCCAAAGGTGTTAGCACCTTATTCTTGGACTTCCCAGCCTCCAGAATTTGTTTAAGCCACACAGTCTAGGATATTTTGTCATGGAAACAGGAGCTAAGAGAATATACTATATGATTTTTTTTTCAATTTCAGCTTCAAAACTGGCTTTGAACTTCCTTCCTAGCAAACAGCATACTCAGTTACATGAATCATATTTTCTGTTGACCAAGAAAAACTGCACCAAATGCAATTAAAGAATCAAGGAAGACTTTATGAAGAACTACTACAACAAGGATAGAGATTGAACTACTTTCAACTCTGTTGAAATAAAAAGTGGGAAGTTATTTAAGCATTTGGTTGAGATAGTGTTAAAGAACAGGAAGATGTCAGTGGGAGGTTGGTCAATGTGATGAGATCATCTGTGCTTGCTAATTGTCGCTTGATGAGGTTAGGCTTCTATCTTCCTACAGAGATGGAGAGACAGAGACACTGTATTTCTTGATTATTTCAAACACTTGAAATTTAAAAGGGATGGATCCCAGGTTTTGAGGAAGAAATTCTTAGGTTGCAAGAGGACCCTCACATATCAAAGGACAGAGAAGCAACTTGTAATTACAAGTTTTCTGAAGTAAATACTATAAGAAAACGGAAGTCAGGGTTCTATAGTCAGGAAGAATGCTGTCTAAAGATTGGTTAAGCCAAATGGGAACTTTAAGGTTATCTTTTTTTATTTATAAATATTTATCATTTATTTGTTTGATATCTTCACTTTTTACATATTGCTATCAGTTAGGATGGCAATTTCATGTATATACTTGACTGACTTTCTTTTTAAAAAAAAATTTTTATTTTAGTTGTTGTTCAAGTACAGTTTTCTGTCTTTTACTCCCATCCCAGTCCACCCCCTCAGCCAGTACTCTCCACCTCCCTCCTATTTCCACCCCCGCCTTAGTTTTTGTCCATGTGTCCTTTATATTTGTTTCTGTGACCCCTTCCCCTTTTCCCCTGAAATTCCCTCCCCTCTACCCTCTGCTTACTCTCAGCCTGTTTCCTATTTCACTATCTTTGGTTATATTTTGTTTGCTTGTTTGGTTCGTTGCTTAGCTTCCTGTTAAAGGTGAGATCATATGGTGTTCGTCTTTCACCATCTGGCTTATTTCACTCAGCATAATGCTTTAAGGTTATCTTGATCACTGTGCACAATATTAACATAACCATTCTTTACTGGAAAAAAATTATATCAATATCCATTTCTGAAAGAAATTCCTCATGTACATCTCAATAGTCAATGTAGCCAATATTCTACAGACTTTAGTGGCATAATTATGAACTTGCAAACAGACTAAAAACTACTAAAGGAAGCTAGAAACAAATGGAATATCCTTTTGATGTGGTGAATCCAAACAGAATAACTAAGAATAGTGCCACTGTATCATCTCTTTTAGCTTAGTCTCTATTTCTAAGACATGTTATTTTAAGGGAAGATATATCCAGCACCAAAGCCTCTGGTTTCCTATTTATTATCTGTAGATTGTGTGAGTCAATTATAATGTATCTAGAAATGTCTTAACACTGTTGATATGTCAGGCTTTCATGCAAGTATGCTGATCTATCACCATTACTTTAAATTAGTAGAGCGCAGATAATATCCCAAGCAATTCTGCCCAATTACTTTTTTGATCTTCATAGAACATTTAAGGTGAACAGGGCATGTATCACTGTAACCATTTTACTGACACACATACAGGATTCAGAGAAATAAAAGATTACTTTTAGTGGTGTACTAACCTTGGAGAGTCAGGTTGAGAAGAAACAAAATAAAGTGCATAAAACAAATGCTAATCACAGAAATGTGACGAAGAAAGGCAAAGTATATCAAAGTTTATTTTTTATTTGGTCAATAATGTTCAATAAGATTTTTGCTTGCTTTTTAAAGAACGTTCAAGTTAGCCGAAAACTGAAGAGAGACTAGAGATAACTGAATTAGGCTGTTTGTAAATGTTCTTATTTGTTCCAGAAATATTCTGCAACCAAGAGACTAATATGACCTAGTCCAGCATTGGATAGCTGAAGTAGGGGGAGTATTTATATAAAATAATATGAACATAAAGTGATGAATATAAATGGTCACGTAACACTAAAATGAATAGGAGTCATGAACTCTTAAAATCGCATTTGCATTTTTACACATGACACAAATACATCAAAAAGAGATCATAAAATAACATTTATTATTAATCAGATTTCAAATATATATATAATTTCAACCTATTTGATTTAAATAACTTTGATATTAAATTTTCATAATTTTAAAACTTTTTCTAAGAAGGTTAATTTACACAAAATGAAATA
>PVKM010026151.1:0-19522 GCA_004027735.1 Carollia perspicillata | reverse complement strand
TTTTCTGTCTATTCTGGTTGTGTTTTTGTTTCTAAATCTTTGTAGTCCATAAATTTGATTGTGTGAGGAGGCACAGTATTTCCACCTATGCCTCCATCTTGGCCAGAAGTTGCATATTCATTTTTTTATAGATGTTCATGCTATGCTGATAGAAAAAGAAGATAGCAGAAGAGTATGAGAATATTAGCCAACTTTTATTTAGAAAATTTTGGAAAGATACCTACCAAAAATTTACAATGGCAATATCTGGGCAGGAAGCTTTCAGGAGAGGTATTTTCTGTCTGCCTATATATAGAACAATTTTTTTACAATGACTATGAACTACATGTAATATAAAAAGAACACAAATTTCTAAACATATAAATAACACTAATGTGAACTTTTCAGAGTCAAATTTCCATTAGTAGACATGCTGGGGACATAACAATTCCCCTTGGAGCCTTAGAGCTGATCACCCCTTGATCTAGGCTGAAAGATACAAGCCACATTTCTCATCAGGACATCAGAGAACCATTCAAAAATTTGTCAATTAAGACTGATTGCCCCATCTGCTTTTTGATGACCCTCCAGGCTATCTTAGCTTGTGCTAAACAACTATACAAAGATTTTTTTAAAAATTAGCACCTCGCTAAATGGAGGATATCACTCAGGAACCAATCCTGAGCTTTGCCAACACAGAACAATATTTAGGAAAGGCTTAAAATAGAAGCTAATGCCATGACTCTCAATGCTAAGAATGCCCAAGTGATTGAGGAATTTATGAAGAATATCATATTTTGCCTTATCCGTATCTACCTGTCAAAGATCACCCCTCCATTGCAATCCTGGTGCGCTAGGATTGAAGTTAGTCCTTTGACTCTGGAACTCATCGTTGCCTTTGAAGGACAAACCATACGAGGAGAGAAAGCTGATATAAGTGAAGATGGATTGAAAGCACTTATAATTCTTTCTAGTGGAAATGTGTGAAGGGCTTTGAATATTTTGCAGAGTTCCAAAATGCTCTTTATTGGGGGCTGGGGACAGGAAAGATACCACTTCAAGTCTGATTTTGCCAACATTCTGGCCTGGATGCTGAATCGAGACCCCACCACAGCCTATAGAAATAATATGGAGTTGACAACTCTACGGAGGTTGGCAACCTCCTTATGTACAGAAACATGACACTATTTTCTGTACATAGAATTGACTTTCCCTGATTGGTTCAAATACTCTTATTGATCAAAATGGTGACATTGAAACATTCTGTTGATACCAGTGAGAAGAAGATTCAACTGAGTTCCTTCATTGCTGCTTTTAGATACCAGCAACTTGATTGTTGCAGAGAATTACACTTCTAGCTACAATTCACAGGACTCAGCAGTAGCTGAGAACAAAGGGCACATTTATGTGACAGAACTATAATCACCTGGAAGTATTGGGAAGCAGAGTTCCAGGCTTTAGTTGGCAGAATTTTTTTAAAGTACTGCATTTATGGTATAGTGAAGACACAGAAAGCAAAATTCATGTACGGGTATGTTATTGCACCGCTTATTTGTCTTTTATAGTGAAAAACAACAACAAAAGCTTTAGTTAAATTTGAGGCTCTTACTCTTCAGTTGATTAGAAAAAGAAAATTTGAACTAACCTATTCTGGTTTAGAATATAAGACTTTCAAATTTAATATGGTCAAAGTTTCTTATGAATGCTTCAAAATTGAGTTTAAATGTATAGCCTTGGGCATTGTTTGTATTTATTTTAAAATGGGTGTTGAACTGCCAGAAGAATTACTGGCAGATTCCTCATTTTGGTGTTAAAGACAGACAAAAGAAAGTTGTATTTTAAGTACAAGATACATCTAGCCTTTAAATGATACCATTTGATACTAGTGATTATACAAAAAGCACTTCTTGAATACAAAATGCTTGGGATAAATAAGCCTGATTCTAAACCTGTAACTGTTGAACATAAAGAACATTTTATGTAAACTTAGCAGCTTATTTTACAGCAATTATATTGCATTTATGTTAGCATTCTTCATAATTTTTTAAAAAGCAGCTTTCTTGTTTCTATGATGTCTGGCCTTTCTTTCTCAAGTGATGCAGTTACAAATAGGCTGTCCTACATGCATCACCATTCAGGACTTCCCAGTATGAGGTTCACAGAATTATAATTCCTGGTAGCACTAAACTTTTGTTAGGAAGTCTTTTTTTCTATAAAAGTGTTAAAGTCTTATAATACTGGCAGGGAGAAGTCTTATTCCATCATCTATGATTTCTGTAGATTCCATCAGCTAATTGTAGACATCTTCAGAAGTTTGAAAGTGAATGGCCAAGCAGATTGTCTCCTATTTCACGATACCCCTTAAAATAAATTTTTTTACTAATTGATTCCCCAAAAACTTCAATAGTCACAAAAGTGTATGGGTGACAATGCCCACTTATAGAAGTTAAATTGGTGTCTTGAAGTGCTTGGTGCATAATCAGTGAAATTATATAGCACCAAATGCCATCTCAACTGCCAGGAATCCCAAAATATTTGTAATAGGATCTCAGGCAAGAAATGAAAAAATGCTCTTAATGAAAGTTTTTGTTTTCCAACAACCACCAGATGCAACCTTTAACAGCGGTTTTACATTTTAACATCTGCTGGAAAAAGAGTGCTAAAACTCCCACTGAGAGGGGTTAACTGCTTGCTTTGTAGACACCAAGATGGTGGTGATACAGAGCATCACTGTTGTATAGTGACAGAGGATGTTATGGCTCTTCTCTCCACCATGTCCTTGACCCCAGCTTTCCTCAGGATGCTGGAGATGGACAGGTAGTGCCAGGTCTGTGCTGAAAGAATTCTCAGGACCCTCATGTAAAAATGCTTAAACTCATGATAAACTAAGGGACCAAAATTTACTTCCTGCCTATGGATGTTCTAAAGACCCAACAGGAAGACCCTTTCTTCCTTCCTATGTGTGTTCTAAAGACCCTTTCAACTTGTTCATAAGTATTCACTTCCCTTCAGTGAATAGTAATTAAAATAATAATTATTAACATTTTTGTGCTTACTCTATGCTAGGTCCTATGCTAATAATGTGGCATGTATTATTCATCATTCTTCATTCTCACATTACTGAGATGGCTGCTATCATTATCTTCATTTAATGTATGGTTTCCCCAGATTCCCATTTCACACAGTGACTAAGCAGTAGAGTCCAATGTTGAACCTGGGCAGTCTCACAGCCCTCCCTTTTAACCAGTATTCCGCCAACCACTCTACTCCATAAGGGAAAAAGTCTTAGTTGTTTTTCAAAATTTTACAGATCATAATTATGTCAGTGCTCCATTCATCACTACCGACTAAGCAACCACATCATCTTCTCTCACAGCTTCTTTGTGTTCTATAAAATGTCTCATTCTTGCCCTAGGCATAAACACTGAGGGGTAGGAAGGGGGTGTTGCAGAAAGAAGGAGGCTTTCTCACCACTAGAAAGCTGATTAATTTACAATTAGCAAAAGCTAAAAGGTCTCTTTCTGAACATTTTGGCTTGGGGGCCTAGAATTAAAACTTAGTTACTGAATCCTGTCTGTCTTCTGGGGAAGAAGATCCATCACTAGACAAACACTAACTTTCTAGATCTCAAGTGTCCTCTCCACAGCTCAGCTGAGACAGTTCCTTGACACAGAATTTCAGTGTGGAGCCTCTGTAAGCCATATGTATATGACCTATGCCTTTTGTGCTGATTGTCAAACTTGATCTTTTACTTTTTCAGCTGTACATTATGAAAAAATGTAAACATAAAGGGAAGATGGAAGTACTTAAAAAATAATATAAAATCCCTGGTCAGTGTGTCTCAGTTGGAGTGTCATTCCGTAGACAGAAGGTTGCATACCCAGGTTGCATGTTCGATCCCTGGTCAGGATGTATAGGAGAAGGCAACTAATCAGCGTTTCTCTCTCACATTGATGTTTCTACCTTTCTCTCCCTTCCTCTCTCTCTCTAAAAGCAATGAAAAAAGTGTCCTCAGGTGAGGATTAAAAAAATAATAGAATGGATATCCATATACCCACTATCCAGATTCCATGCCCATATACCTACTACCTAAATGTTTAATATTTTGGCATATTAGAATATATCTATTTATTTATCATGACCCTTGACTACTGAACACTGCAGTATACATCTTCTAAGAATAAGAACATTCTCTTGCATAGTCATATACCATTAATACATATAAGGAAATTAATATTTACCTAACATCATATAATACCCAGTCCAAATTCAAATTTCCCCATTTGTTCCAAAATTGTGTTTTATGGCTGATTTTTAAAATCAGTTTTAAGACGATGTGTATGCATTGTGTTTGGTCATTGTATCACTTCAGTATTTTTCATTGGAGAAGAATCTTCCCCCACCCTTCCTTTTTTTTTTTATGACACCAACATTTTGAGGATACCAAGAAGTTCTTGTATTGTGTTCCACATTCTGTATGCTTTCTGTTGCTTACTCTTGGAGTCATTTAACCTGCTTCTATGGCTCTTATATTTACTGTAAACTGGAAGTTTAAGGGCTCAAACAGACTTTGGTTAAATGTTTTTGGCAATACTTTGTAGGTGATACATTCATGCTTGGAGGTCATGATGTCAGGTAAACCATTCTTTCTGATCTAAGTTTCACCATTGGTCATGGTGGTAACAATGAGATTGCACTTTTATAAAGATATGTTTTTCTTTTTGAAATAGCAAGAAATCTGTGGGATTTTACTTTGCCACTATTAAAATATGTTGTTTAAACCCATCTTTTCACTTGATGACCTTATAATCCATTAATGGTCCTTCCATTTACCACTTCATCACTATTGATTGGATTTTATTCTTTTGTAAAGAGCTGAAAATAATTATTTTTTCCATGTGAGTATGAAACCAATGTATAGTTCATGTTTATTAATTTAGGGTTTGACTTCAAATTTAGGGTTTTTAATTGATTTTACTTTTTAATATAAAAACATTCAGAGAGTTTAAAGTTTAAAGTATATGAAAAGGTATATACCCAAAAGAACTGAAAGCTAGGATTCAAACAGAGATTTGTGTACCCATGTTCACGGCAGCATTATTCAGAAGAGCTACAGTGGAAGCAACCCAAGTGCTCACTGGTGGATGAATGAAGAAACAGAAGGTGGTGCATATGGACAATAGAATATTATTCAGCCCTAAATAGGAAAGAAATTCTGACATATGCATATAATACAACATGGATGAACCTTGAAGACATTGTGATAAGTGAAAGACATAAAAAGACATAAGTGAAAGACATAAAAAGACAAACACTATATGATTCCACTTATATGAGGTACCTACAGTAGAAAATTCATAAAGAGAGAACTAGAATGATGGTTGCCTGAGGTTGGAGGAAGGTAAGAATAAGAAGTAGTTTAATTAATATAGTTTCAGTTTTAAGATGAGAAGAATTTTGGAGATTGAATATGTAACAGTGTGAATGTAGTTAACACAACTTAACTGTACACTTAAAAGTGGTTAAGTGGATACATTTTATGCTGTATATATTTTAACAAAATTTTTTAAATTTTAATTAAAAATAAAAGTATATGAAAAGAGTACAGGACAGGATGGCTCTACTGGTGAATTCTACCAAATATTTAAGGAATTAATGCCAATCCATCTCAAATTATTTCAAAAAAATTAGAGAAGAGGAAATACTGACAAAATCATTTCATGAGGCCAGGAAAGGACATTATGTGAGAAGAAAATTACAGGACAACATCCCAGATGAATATAAATGGAAAAAATCTTCAGCTAATACTAGCAAAGCAAATTCAACAGCACATTGAAAAGATCATATACCATGATCAAGTGGGATTTTCCTTGGGATGCATATTCTACATGTATAAATCAATAAATTTGATATACTACATTTACAGAATAAAGGATAGAAATCATATGATCATTATGGTCAATAAAAAAAGCATTTGCCAAAATTCAACATCTGTTCATGATAAAAACTCTCAACAAATTAATTATAGAAGGAATGTACCTCAACATAATGAAGGCCACATATGACAAACCCACAACTAACATCATATTTAATGGGGAAAAGTTGAAAGCTTTTCCCCTAGGATTAGCAACAAGACAAGGATGTCAATTCTATTCAGTATAGTAGTGGAAATTCTAGCCAGAACAGGCAGGTAAGGAATAGAAATAAAAGGCATCCAAAGAGAAAGGAAAAAGTAAAATGGTCTCTTTTTGCAGAGAACATGATATTATATATAGAAACCCCTAAAGATGTCACCAGAAATTGTTAGAACTAATAAACAAAAAGATTAAAGGCACAGGATACAAAATTAACATGGAAAAATCAGCTGCATTTCTATACACTAACATGGAATTATTTGAAAAAAGAAAGTAAGACAATAATACCATTTTTAATAACATTAAAAGAGTAAAATATTTATGAATAAATTTAACCAAGAATGTGAAAGATCTCTACCCTGAAAACTATAAAACATTGATATAGGTTAAAAAAGACACAAATAATGGAAAGCTATCCTGTGTTCATGAACTGGAAGAATTAATGTCATTAAACTGTCCATACTACCCAAAGAAATCCATAGATTCAATGTAATTTGTATGAATATTTCAATGATATTTTTTCACAGAAATAGAAAAAAATCCTGAAATTTGTGTGAAGTCAAAAAAGATGTTGAATAGCCAAAACAATCTTAAGCAAGAACAAAATGTGCTGATTTAAAATTATATGACAAAGCAAGAGTAATCAAGGTAGTATGGTTTGGTAAAAAAACATATACACCAATGGAACCGAGTATATAGCCCAGCAATAAGTCTACACATATACATTCAATTAATGTTTGACAAGGCACCAAGAATACAAAATAGGGAAAGGATAGTCTTTTCAATAAATGTTTGGGAAAACTGGATAACCACAACCAGAAGTACAAAATGGAAGCCATCTACACCATACACAAAAATCAACACAAAATGTATTAAACACTTAAATATAATAACTGAAAGTGTAAAACTCCTAGGACAAAACATGGCAAAAAAGCTTCTTGAGTTTGGTCCTGGAATTACTTTTCTTTGGGCGGGGGGGGCGGGGGGTGCCAGTGGGGGGACCAGGAATAAGACAACAAAAGCAAAAATAAACAAGTGAAACTATGAAACTAAAACACTTCCACATAGCAACAATCAACAAACTGAAAAGACAGTTTACTAAATGGGAGAAAATATTTGTAAATCATACATTTTATAAGGGCTTAATATCCAAAATATATTAAGAACTCATACAACTCAATAACAAATAAAATAAAATAAAATTTTAAAAAGGACAAAGGATCTAAATAGATATTTCTCCAAGGAAAACATAGAAATAAAAAACAGGTATATGAAAAGGTGTACGACATCATTAATCATTGGGGAAATGCAAATTAAAACCATGATGAGATATCATCTCACACCTGCTAGAGTGGCTGTTATCATGAAAACAAAAGGGAACCAGTGTTGGTCAGGATGGAGGAAGCAGCACCCTTGTGCACTGTTGGTGAGAATGTAAATGAGTACAGCCATTAGGGACAAAACTATGGAGTATCTTCAGAAAAATTAAAAGTGGAAATACCACGTGATCCAGTATTTTCACTCCTGGGTATTTATCCAAAGGGAATGAAATCGGAATTCTGAAAAGATATCTGTACTCTCATATTCATTCAGCATTATTCACAGTAGCCAAGACATGAAAACAACCTAAATGCCCATTGACATATGAATGGGTAAAATAAATATGGTATATATACATATAATGGAATATTATTCTACCTTAAAAGAGAAAAATTCTGAAATAAGCCAGATATAGAAAGACAAATACTGAATAATCTCATTTTTATGTGGAGTCTACAATAGTCCAACTCATAGAAGCAGAGTAGAATGATGGTTACTAGTGACTGTGAGGAGTAGAAAAGAGAGAGGTGATGGTCATAGGGTATAAAGTTTCAGTTATGTAAGATACGTGCTGGAGATCTACTATATAGCTCAGTGTCTATAGCTGACAATATTGCACTGTATATTTAAATTTGGGGAAGAGGCTAAATCTTATGTGAGGTATTCTTACCACGCATCACCATGATCATCGTCATCATCATCAGAGAAAATTTTGGGAGGCGATATGTCTATAGCCTTGATGGCAATGATGGTTTAGAAGTGTATACTTATCCCAAAACTCACTGAGTTGTATATATTAAACATGTACAGCTTTTTATATGTCAATTATGCTTCACTAAAGGGAGAGAAATCTACATAGCAAAAGTAGATTTCCATCTGTTCCCCTGTATTCCCATAGGTAAGTGTTTTTATTTGTTTCTAAGTTATATTTCTGGAGTTTTATTTTACAAGCTAAAGGAAATACATACATGCATTCTTATTTTCCCTCCTTCTTTCTTACACATGAAGATAATGTACAGTGTGTTGTGTAGATTCAATATTATTCCTTTTCAAAAAGATTATAATAAAGTAAATGGATTCATAGTTTCATATGTTTAGATATTATACAAAAGGAAACAGTGGGAGTCGTACAAACTTTCTACAGTAGAATTTTTGGCAACTTTTGTTTGCACTGTTACTCAAATGGAGAAGCTTACTCTTGGTGCACCCTGAAACAAACACACACACACAATACACGGTAATGATCAGTCTAATAAAGAGACTAAATTTTATATTTTGATAACATCATCACTTTCTAATTTATGTTAGATACAGTAGTGTTTCCTTTTTCTAATAATATTGATAATATAACCCTAAGAAAACAACAAATGTTTGCTATTCAGAATTAATGCGTAGAGCCCTAAAATTCCTAAAGCAAAAAATGATAAAACTGAAAGTAGAAATAGATAATTCTACAGTTAGAGTAGAATATCTCAACGCCCTTCCCTCAGTGATGATGAAGTAGACAGAAAACATACAGAATCAGTAGAGTTGGACTCAGCTATGCCAGTCTTATTAATGGTGGCTGCTATTTTTCTACTTAAGTTCCAGTTACTTTGACTACCAATATTACCCCTTTTCTGATGTCTGGCACGGAGTATGCTTAAAGTGGCCTTTCAGCTTCTGATTGCCTGAAAAGTTAGAAAAATACAAGTACGAAATCTTCATAACCTGAAATCCATGATATGGAGCTCAGGTTAAGCAATCATTCTCCCGCAAGAGAGACTGAGTCTTGCCGGAATCTTGAACTGCTCCAGTTGAAGAACATTTCAAGAAATGTCCATCACCACCATATAAGATTCAGGAGAGCCACCCAGAGTTATTGTGATGCAAGACCCTCAAGGTCCTTGAGAATGAGTTGTTGCCTCCCCCAATGCCCTGAAAATTACCCACCGAGGTCTCCAGAGCCCCATCAAGAAATGAGAGCCTTTGCCTTTAATCTTGCAGAAATCGACACAGTTGCAACAATGTCTGACTGGACTGAAAGAATGTGCCCTAATAGGAGATCTAACTCTATAATGATGAGGAAGTCCAAAACTTCTCTAAATCACTCTGGTTCAAGTTTTTGTATCTCTGAGCTATTCCAGTTATGTAGGAAATACATAAAACTCATACTGCATCTTCCAATGTTCTCACTGATTAACAACGACCAAGTACCAGGCATGGAAAAATACTGTGAGAGTGTACATGCTGGTGTCTGAGTCATCTGGGAAAGGATGCCTGACCCATGGTTGCTGTTCGGTAATGGGGAATGTAGACAGCATTACAGCCATGGCTTCCTACCAGAATTGTTTACAAAGGCTGAGAATTCACCCACATCCAGGAGATAATCAATACTCAAGGCAGAGTGATTCATACATTACACCAACCATGAGGAGTTTTGAGAAAAAGGAATAGAAATTATTCAGGTCTGGTTGTACCGTGTAACAGAAAGGATTTTGAAGGTGTAAGCTGGAAGTCTCCTGCTTATTGACACAGAGCAAAAGGGCAAGTTTCTTTTCTGTTTCTTAAAGACAAGTGCATTTTACCAGTTCCTGGTATGTGACTTACACTCCAAAAACTCATTGTAGACTTTTCTGTCGCTTGTTTGCTTGAATTTTTAAACTTTGGATGTGCTAACTTTCTTAAATGCCTTTGAAAGTAAAAATCAGGAAGCTGACACATTTTCTTTAACAGAATAAATGATTGACCTTTATTACATCCAACCAAATAACTTTTAAGGTAAATATGTAAACAAAATTGAGGGAGTGTGTGAAGAGATAAAACTGAGGCTGAAGTAAGTTATCTGGGGTTGCTCAGACTTCTAAGCCATTTTGCTCCGTCGGTTTCCTTTTTAAAATCTGACTTTTTTAGAAAGTGGTGAGATCCCCACTGATTACACATAACGAAGACTCAACTTTTGAATAGATTAGGAGGTTTGATTTTTCTGTCAACTTGGAAAAGTAGATTAAAGACCCCCAACTGTTGGGCAGAGCCATGGTGGCAGACTGGAACATGTCACTCATTGTGTTAGACTGCCATTAGTGTGCTGCCTCCTTCCTCCAGAGGTGTGCCAGCCACAGGGAACGGAGAGCAATGATGCTCTGTGAGACCCCCAGCCAGGGAGGCTGGGGATACAGAGAGGAACTAAGAGCTTTTTATGGTTGTTGAACCTAAAGAACGAAGTTTGTCAGATCAAATTGTAATATCTACTACCTCTCTTCCCTTAATAAAAGATTTTTTTTTCTTTTTTCTGGAGATTCAAATGTCATCAGTGTACAAAGTAAAAAGAAAAGAGAAAGGGAAGAGGGAAGCCAACCCAACAACTTTGACCAAAGGCTGTGCTTATACTCCAGGCTCACTAGGTTTGGTGCTAAGAAAGACTTTTCTGTGAGCCTGGGTTATAAACTAGGCCAGAGCACTTCATTTTGGCCCTTGGGAGATTAACCAGCCACTTGAATGCTGATTTGGTGCTTAAAGGACTAAAGACTTTAAAAGTCATGGGGCTGTAGCTTGCAGAGTTTTGAGAATAAATCTTCCAGGCTGCAATGCCTGGCAGTGCAGCTGCACATATTTAAAAGGGCCAAGGTTTGTGTTCAACACAGTCAATTTCTGTGAATTCCGAAGTAAGATAATGTCTTCAAATTATGATATATTTTCCTCCTGCAAATTTTCACCTCCCAAAAACTATCTATTGAAACATTTTTAACCCTGACACTTTAATGTAAATATATATGATGCTTCATATCCCATTGGTGCAGTGGACGCAAATACCATAGTTCATTATGGGGCAAAAATTCTGATTGACAAATGACATTAAAGGAAATATTTGTTCATGGTGATGAAGTTAAAGATCACTCTCCTTGCACCTAAGAAAAATTTCTGTTCCAATTTTGCTGGTAGTAAGGGAAACCCACTTAAAATCTCATTAAAGAACCATCCCAACATCACATAGGCTTAAAAGGAAGACTTAACGTATTGATTTGCAGAACAAAGCCAACCCAAGCCTACGAACAACCCATTAGCACATTTGGCAATGCAGAGCTTTAACACCCAGTTATTCCTACAACCTCAAGAAGCCAGGGCCTTCTTGCAGCCGGCCCTCATCTTCACCCCACCCCCAACTTCTTGCACCTGGACCCGGTTTTGTGTGTGTGTGATGAAGAGGGTTATTTTGCCATGGAGAGAGGAGGACTTGCATGACTTCAAACATGGACATTAGATCAAGTTTTTATCTTCTCCCATAATCCTGTCTTTGATGTCAACTAGACTGAAACCTCTCAGAATAGAAAGGAGGAGATGTGAAAAGAGGCCTAGTTAATTTATATGTTTAAGAGCTGCTGCCCTAATTCGCCTGGGTAGCATTTTCATTGTCTTCCGCTTTGCATCCTAAAGGTAGGCTTACACCAGGCAATTATGAATGGCCCCTCTGAACAAATAATTGAAATTCACAAGTTGTGGGGTATGGTTAAACAATCTCTGGGTTGGAGGTATGAGGTCATACATATTCCCTTGGGCATTATTAAAGTTACAGGCACTCTCCTCGCAGGATGAGTATTTGTCTTACATTAGCTTTAATGGCAACTAATCAGGTAAGCTCCGTGTGCTAAAGACTATATAATCTTGGGGATTCACTCTTTACAAAGTAATCCGGGATCTAGGGCTACTTTGCTCTGTAAAAACAACAAATTTTCTAGGAAACGTGGAGTTCCAACATGGCCATCCAATTTTAATATAGGAGTGAATATAAAATGGATTTAATGATACAAAATAAAAACTTTTGAGGGCAAAAAAAAAATGGCGACCTATGAAAATTCTAAAATGTCTTTAAAAAATTTTTTATGAATTCATTGGAGTGACCTTGGTTAATAAGATTATATAAGTTTCAAGTGTACAGTTCTATAATACATCATCTGTATTATATTGCATTGTGTGTTCACTATCCCAAAGTCAAGTCTCCTTCCATCGCCATGTATTTGACCCCTTTTACCCTCTCCTCCTCCCCTCCCCCTCTGTTAACCACCCTACTCTTGTCTGTGTCTATGAGTTTGTTTTGTTTGTTTTGTTTGTTCATTTGTTGCTTTCTATTTTACATCCCACATATGTGTGAAGTCATACGGTTCTTGTCTTTTCTTGTCTGATTTACTTTGCCTAGCATAATATTTTCAAGGTCCATCCAAATTGCCCCAAATGCAATAGGAATTTCTAAGAGCTTGTCTTTTTTTGTTCCACATACCCAGCTAGTATCATCTACAAAGAACACTTGGGATAAGTGTTCAAAGATGAGTATATTTGCACATGTGCATTCATACTTGCATATGTTTAGCTGACTAATTAAAAACTCTGCCCTCTGCTGTGTATGTCCAAACTGTTTAATATAGTGGTATGTTCTTCAAAAAAAAGATTAATGCTGGCTTATAAAACATAATAGGATCTTGCACTATCACTAATATTTGTTCTAAAGCAGAATTCAGCATAAGGCAGCACAAATAGCAGTCTTAGAATGGGCCCTGTTCAGTGAACTTGAAGAAGAATTTCAGTAAGGTAAGGGGATTCCAGTTTCTGAGGCTCCGAATTAATGACCCCTACCACATCTAGTGAAAGATCCAATGTCAGCAGGAGACTGTAATAAAAAAAATTGATGAAGAGGTTTGCCCTTCCTAATTTCCTGATATCTATGAACTATAATGTGTTCACAATAAAAGAAAAACACACAAATGGCAAGCAAGTAATAATAGTGTCTACTGATGAAAATAATGAGTCCAGTTTCCTGGAATCTCCCAAATTCCATCAACTATGCCTGTGTAAAAGGGTCTCCATTTTTTCCTACCATGTATAAAGATATTTGTTGTGTTCTCCCCCACACCTGCCCCCTCAATTCTTGGAGTTAAATTTTAGAACAACAAAAGAACAAACTCTCCCTCCTCTCCAGAGCCTTAATTAATTGTATGATTTTTTTCTTTTTTTAAAATATTTTATTTATTTATCTTTAGAGGGGAAAGGAAGGAGAGAGGGAGAGAAATATCAATGTATGGTTGCCTCTCGTGAGTCTCCTGCTGGGAACTGGCCCGCAACCCAGGCATGTGCCCTGACTGGGAATTGAACAGCGATCGTTTGGTTCGCAGGCCCGCGCTCAATCCACTGAGCTATGCCAGCCAGGGCTAATTGTATGGTTTTCTTATACAAAATTCTGTTTTCTTTCTTCCAGAAAAGTTTGAGTTGGCAAGGTAATGTCAGGATTAAAAACTGAGAACTGGATTTAAAGGAATTTATAGCCATGTGTACAGATGTATGCAGACAGGTAAGCGAGAGTAAAGAGAGGCAGAAATACATGTTCACTGAAGCATTGTTTGTAATTAGAAATCGGAAATAATGTGAATGCCCCTCCATAGGGCTGGGTGTATAAATATGGGACTTCTGCAAAATGCATGTGGACATTAAAAGAATGTTACATTCAGAGGTGGTTTAAGGATGTCAAAACCCTAAACATTGAAAATATGATGCCCCTTCAATATGTAATTCCAATTTTGAATAAATTTAAACCACAAAACTCAAAACTCTCTGCCAGCAGAAAATAGTTTCTTTGTAGATTTTTTAGATTCTGAAAATATTTTGTACAGACTTTGTGTAAATATGTCCAAACAGGTCTCGTCCTTCCTCCTCCCCTCCCTACTCCTCTTCTCCTTTCTCCTCCTTCTCTCTCTCTTTTCCCTTTTTTCTTCCTGCCCTTGCTTTGCCAGTGCCCCAACTAGGTGCCCATCAAGCAATGCAGCATTTGAGGTAGCTATAGATATTTGTAAAATGATATGCAAGATATGTTTTTAAAAATGTAGGATGTCATGTATTGTGTGATAATATTTATAAAAAAAATAATAGTTGTAAATACCTAGCAACATTTATAGGGGTACCTAGAAGCAACTGGTAACAGTGATTAACTCTAAGAAGTGAGACAGGACTGGAGGGAGCACGAGGGAAAGAGATATTCCTATTCTCACTTTATACCCTTTTATATTGTTTTAAATGTATTTTATTATAAGAATGTATTTCCTTAATAATTCAAAGAAAAAGGTTAGGAAGTTGGGTGAAGGGAAATTATGTGGGAGTATAAAATTAACATAATCCCACTAGTGTAGATATAGCTGCATAGGTAAATCCACTAGACTTAGGGATTTTTAATCAATCAATATTCAAACTGCTTGAATATGAATAAAAATCATGAAGTGAATTCTTCCAATTCTAGCACAGAGCCCACTAACTCTGATACAAAAGGCAGAGTGTATGTTCCTAATACCCTCTGGATTTGGCCCTGCAAGGCAAAAGCTTTCATGATCTTCCCTTTTTTTGGTTCAGTAGAACAAACTAGTATTGGAAAAATGAAAGAAGCAGAGCAGAACTGAACAGTGGCTAAGAGCTGGACTGTATCAGAGAGCCTAGGTTTGAACCTTGCCCTTGGCACTTCCTAACTTCGTGAACTTGGGCAAGTTAGTTAATCTCTCTCTTCTTCAGTGCCCCTCCTCTGTATAATGGAAATAATAAATAGTTCCCATTTCAAAGGGTTGTTGGGAACAATAAGTAATACCATGTAAGGTGATTAGTATAGTACTCTGAAAATAATAACACTTAATAATTACTGACTATTATTAAGAATTTTTGATCTTTAATACATGCTAGGAGAGATGATCTCGCAGAATCTTATTGACTCCTCAGAGCAATTAGACAAGTGGTTCAGAAAACCAGGTTGTAATCCATAGGACTAGCCACAGGACAACCACATATTTTAGTTCTTGGTTTTCCCCAGATTCTAAATATATTTATTAAACAAGATGATTTAGGATCCAAGACCCCTCTAAGATCCTATCTTCCTGCAGAAATTTCAGATGGACAGGCTCAGCACAGAAGATTACCCACAGGAAAAGGTGGGTCAGTCATGTGCCGTGAGACCTTATAGTTGACACTCTTTCCCTTGGCAACTTACTAAGACTCAGACTCAAACTTAGTTGATGTTTTGTTGGGAGAAGTTCATTTTATTGGATCTCTAAAGCTTGATGTATAAAACCAAATCATAGGAAATGTAACTGTGATATAGATGAGGTAACTCGCATCATGACCAGTGTGTGCTTCATGTGGGTGATCCACATGGGAGACCAAGTTAGAGCCCCAAGGTTGGGAGATGTGCACTCAGAGCTGGGCATCTTAGAGGTGCATTTTTACATAGAACCATTCCTGCCAAAATGACTGAGAAAACCCCAAGGGCTCAGATTTTCTCTAGGATCGAGTTTAGATAGGCTCCTTTTCTTCCGCTGATGTAGCTGTCAGTCCTCTCAGGATGGATACATTCTTACTTCGGTAAGGTCTGTCTTTCTGGGGGGACTTTTCCTCACTCTGAATGTGTGTGTTACTTGCCCTTAAATGGGCTCAGACTCATGGCAACACTATGAACTAGCGATGTTCACAGTATCCCGTCCTCAGCAGACCTGCTCAGATCCTGTAGGCTCCTGTCAATGGCTTCTTTAAGGAGTCAGTCCACCTCGTATCTGATCTTCCATTTGCCTTCTCTCTTTCCTAGCATTATTATCTCTTACTAAGAACTCTGCCTTTTTATGATGTGCTCAAACACATCAAGAGGTTTGAGCGGTGCTCAAACACCGCTGGAGGACAGCTTTGCCTCCAGCAATGTTTCTAGCTTAATTTGCTCTAGTAGCCACTTGTTCATCTCTTTGGCAGTGCAGACTATCTGTAACACTGTATTTCAAATGAATCATTTTTTTTCGATTAGCATTCTTCAGTGTCCAACTTTTGCATCCATACATTTGTGACTGGGAATATGAGGGTGTGGATGATCTTAGCCTTGTCTCTAACGACAGATCTTTGCTCTTGATATTCGAATGTTCATTATAGAAAACATTTTGTAGCTTAGTTCACAGATGATAACTTTTTTAATCTGTAGAGCTATGCTGCTCAAACTATCTGTAATGAAGAGCCAGGGACCCCCACCAAACCCAATCTGTGAGTTGAGTTTCCTGTTGAATACAATAAAGTATCACAATTATGTCACTTTGCTATAAAAGTTTCTAAACCCTTACTTTCTACACTTGTCTTTCATTGACCGGTAGCAGTTGTAGGGCCACCACCAGTCCATGGACCAGACTTTCAGGAGCACTACCCCAAAATTCCTACTTAGTTGAATTTTAAACTTAAAAAAACCACTCAGAATTCTGCCTACTTCCTAAACATACATTGGGCCGTGCCCCCTGCTTGTTTAAGCAAGAGGTTCTTTCATCTCCTTAATCTTCACTTCTGGAAATCCTGCAGGTGTTTGGTGGTCAACTCCAGCAATTATTCAGCGAGACAGTCATTTTTCCTCCTCAGACCAAAGTAGCGCTTTGTGTTTCTCATACTATGCAAAACACGATCTTCGTTCAGTCTTCCCCAGAAACAGGCACTTCAGTCAGGGGTTTGAGTGCAATGAGTTTATGTGAGAAATGATGTTTTCTGATGTCAGGAAATACTGATAGAAGAGTGGATTTATTTCAACTATGTAGAAACATACATGCATGTGACAATAAAGGAAGGACATATATACAAACAAAAATAGTGTTATTGTGCTAGTATTGGGGGGAATTTTGAAATTTTTTTCCAATACTGTTGCCTTTGCAAAATAAAACATTCTTTCATTGTATTTCTTTTAAAATAAAAAAGTACACTAAAAGTAAAAACAACCAAGCAAAGTCAGGAGAAATATTAATAATAGTTAACATTATTAAGGGTCTATGTGAAAGGCACTATTTCTGTTCCTTATAAGAATTAGCTCATTTAATCCCCACAGCCACCTTTGATGTAGGAGCTCTACTTACTGCCATTTTGCTGACGAGGAAACTGAGGCATGTGAGGATGGATTTACAACTGATAAACCAAATAGTCAGGTTTCAAACCCAACTCTGTTTGACCTCGGTAAATTCTTGACCTTCATAAAATAGTCTTTACACAGTTCTTTAAGGACCAACACTTCTATCTGGGGCAAGAATGATTCACCCACAACAATTCATGTGTTTGTTTCTTTGTTTTTGTTTGTTTTATAGAAGTCCACTTTGACATGTGAGTAAAAGGCACAAAAATAAAGGCAATTTATAAGAGACTTGACAGCCACTCTGTGGAAGTAAGATCTGTGTTGTGTGAGATAAAAAGAGGCTTCCCATCCCTGCAGATAAAGATGAGCTGCAACCAGGTCCTAGACTGTCCCCTCAGTTGCCTCACTTTGTGTTTCTTCTAGTAGCCAAAAGACATGTTGCAGTTGAAGTTTCAGGTGTTGGCAACATCTAACCCGTTTGCTCACGCTAGCTGTCTGCCAGGGGGATGAGCAGCACGCTGTCGCTACAGTGTGCTGATTTGGCTGGAAGAGTAATATGTGAGGGCTAGTTATTCAACAAACATTTGTCAAGGTCCCAAAGTGTAGGAATTTTCAGAAAATGTGTGATGCACGTATGGGTACATATAAATTTAAAGTATAATCTTTGTCATATGCAGCTATACAAGGAACTTTATTCAGTGGAATACCATTAATCTTACTGTTACCAGGACAAAGTACCAATTGTCCTGTTGAATATAATGGTCAAAATTCTTAGCCTTTTTTTCTTTAAAAATATAGCATGGTAAAATATCTCCATCAATAAATAAGTGACTTTATGCTAATGTATTATACAATGAATTAGAAAATATTGTGATTGTATTACTTTTGTCATTTTTGAGATCAAAGGGTTTTTTCCCCTTTGAAAGAGTCAATATTTGATTTTACAAAAAACCACAAGATTGGAAGAAAAAGTAATGTTATTACAATAAAATAGTAGTCAAGCATTACAAAATGAAGACATTTTGTTATTATATGGTTGCATTTTATTGTCAGTTAAACTAGAATTTAAGGCTAACAATCTTTCAATTCAAGACAAAGTTTAACTGAGTTCAAGTTAGTGTTTGCAAATAAGCTTTTTTCATTTAAAAAATTGTTAAACAGAATTGACCACCTCTGTAATGCTTCAACTCCAAAATGCAAATAAATGATCCTCTAGGTATTCCTTGTATATTGTTACAAAACCTACATCCTTTTCACCTCTTTTATAGTCCCTTTTATGGCTATTAATTTTTGATTCTGGAGACATAGTCACTGTGTTACTAGTTCTCTGGTGAAAGATAAATGTGATTTAGATCCAGTTTTATGTATGCTTGGGGTTGATGGTTCTAATTGTATGTATTCCCCAAGAGAAAAACTGCTGGTTTCCACAACCCCTTGCTAGCTGGTCATAAAAACAAGTATTAAATAATGGCAGTAAGCTATGAACCTCCTATAGTGCTCCAATTTTCAATTAAATGATTGCTGATGAAATATGGCTGATGGAAAAACAGATTGAATAAAGAACTCACATGACATACCCAATGTATAGACCATACATATTGCTTGGGCCCTTGAGATGTACTTGTGAGAGTACAGAATGTCAACTATTATTTCTTCAGCCATAGCCTTATAACTTACAGCTGTCTAGTATGTCAGTGGGAGCACAGAGGCTACCCAAGCTGTGTCCTTTCCAAACTGGATTTCAGATTCCCAAAGAGCCCTGGTTTTGACACTTAGAATAAACAAACCCTATAAATCGATTACACATAATACTTTGTGTGTTCCCCAACAGGCATTTCATATGAGGTTTGTGGAGAAGTAAATAGTTTTAGAAGCCTTCAGCTCTTCCATTATTTTTACAAAGAGTCTAAAGAAGAGAGCTGGAAGAGTTTAACAATTCCATTTTTCATATCGTGGAGCTCATCTAAATATATTGTCTTTCTTTTCTTTCTTTTTTATTGTTGTTCTATTATAGTTGTCCCAGTTTTCCCCCACTACTCTCCCCTACCCTGCCCACCCCCACACTCCCACAGTCAATCCCCACCACCCTGTTGTCCAGGTCCCTGGGTCATTTATACCCGTTCCTTGACTAGAGCCTTCCTCTTCCTTCTCCCCTTGTCCTCCTCCCTGCTCCCCTCTGGTGTTGTCAGACTGTTCCTTGTTTCCATGTCTCTGGTTCTGTTGT